>CAIGQZ010032078.1:0-13993 GCA_903798205.1 Danio tinwini | reverse complement strand
CCATGTGAGGCATCTTGGTATGTGCATGGGCAACTGTGAATGGAAGCGCTTTTGTTAATGCGTGGTACAATAGCTTTGTTACAATGTGCAGGGGTGGTAGAGGTGGGCATTTGCCCCCCCGCAGGATGGCGGATGGATGGAGAGCTGAAGATATGGGGTGTGGCTTGGCTGATGGTCCTGGAAATACCTCTTGTAGACTGAGCGGGTGAAGTGATTGTGGAGAGAATTTTAGCCCCTTAGTGATATAGAATTGTTTAAAATGAAAATGTATCCAACACAGTCAATAAATAAAACATTCCTTCTCCCATTAATAGCCGTCAAGCGGAAATTTTGTTTCTTTTGCAGTATTTTACACCCAACAGACCTGCCATAAACTTGCATATGACACTTGTGTTATTGACATGGGAGTCACTACGGCGTGTTACAATTGGACTTCTATGCTTGCAATTTTTTATTTTTTTATATAAAAAACATTATTAATAATAATAATAACAATAGTAATAATAGTAATAATAATAATAATAATAATAATAATAGCAGCAACTGCCAATATCAACCCTTGAACTTCAAAACGATGTCACCACTTAATAAACTGTGTGAATGGAATGTTTGTTATGGGATTTACTTTAAACAATGATTAAACAACATTGCCTTGGAATCTTAACATGATTAGAAAATCGCAAGCATATCTGGCCCAATTCATTCACAAAGTCTTTGCAATCATTTGTGAACGTTCAAGAAAAAGGGGCGGGACTATCTCAAGTTTAGGGAAGCTCATTGAATGGTGACACTTCTCCTTCAGCTATTGGCTCATTGTAATGTCAATCAAAGGTTCAAGAGGTCTGCAGCCATTTTGTAACCGGTATCTCTCTAGTGTTTATGTCTGGAGAAAAACGCGCTCCATCGCTAGTTTGGATGATAACAGAGCATACCATGGATATTTATCAACGTATAAATAAACTGTGGACTAATGTTTACGGATTACATTGCCTGGATAATTGCAATCAAATGGTTCGGCTGGAAGAATGTTATGGATCAGTGGACAATCGGGAGGTTTGAGAGGTGAGTTCTTGGTTGAATCAATGTAGTCTCTTCTTTCAAAAGATTTATAAATGTTTAGTCTTGTTGGTGAGTCATAGTTTTTTCCGAGGCTTCCCCTTTAACATGATATGTACGTTACTGCTAGTGGACCGCTCGGAAAGCAGTAAGAGTTCAGCTTCATTGCAATGCTTTGATCACCGGCACTTGAGAGTTTAGGTGGAGTTGTGGACGGTGATCTTGCTGGAGATCTGGGTTGAAAGCACAACAGATGCATTGGGTGAGGTGTTTGAAGTGAATAGAAAGGAGATTATATTGACCGCGTTATGGTTAGATAGTGGAAAGCTGGTGGGCCGGCTGATGTCTTTGCGGGACCTCAGGCTCGGTTGTCATCCTGGCGGGCTGGATAGTGCTGAGCTGCGGCTGAAGTCGCAGGGAGAGCGGTGCGCTGACTAAAGTTGTAATTGTCTTTGGAGCTTGGTTCTTCCATCTTGATGGCTAAATGGTGCAATGCTGTAGGAGCTTTTTGGAGCTGGAGCGTTAGTAGCGGGAAGCATTCTTCCAAAACGAAGATAGAGCAGTAGGGAGAAAATGATCCATATATAGTAAGCTTGGATCGTTCTGATTGGATTATTACTGATTACAGATGAGAAGCCAGACGTGCTCAATCATATCACGTGCTCCTCGAAATTAGTTTGTGAAACTTCACTTAGAAATACATAAAACACAATTCATGCATTCTTAGTTTGTCTAATGTCTTGAAAAGGGTATATACCATTGTTAGGGTTAAAGGTGAAATTAAGGAAGAGAATACAAAAGTTTACAAACACATAACATTTACTTTGGGTTGAATTTTGACATTTCTGAGTCCAATTCAAAAGTGTGTGTCTTTGTGTGTGTGTGTGTGTGTGTGTGTGTGTGTCAGGATGGAGGGAGGGGGGGGGGTTCTTTGGAATGTCTTTGAAGACGGGACAACTTTAGCTCTGGCCAGCATCTTGGTAGATAAGATGACTTTCACCGGTACACTTGCTGGCACCAGGGGTCATAAACTCACTTAGAACGAACCAAGACACTTTTAGGGGTCACAACGGAATTGTACCTTCGGACTGTATGTTACATTGTTTCTGGAGACCACAAAATATGTATCCAGAGGTATGTCTGGCTGAATTTCTTTTGTAAAATGAACACTATGGGGTGGTATGACATAGCCAATAGCTTATGTTCCTTTTCAAGCTACCACTAAGAGCTTACCTTTGTATGGACAGCTTTTTCTGTGTTACCAGTTTGTCCTGTAGCTTGTTGATTGTTGAATGTTGCTCCCCATTCTGTCCTCCATGGATATGAGATATGAATCAATCATACATCAAGGAAGGTGAAGTTCTACAACAAACCCACAATTTCATAACCGCCAAGAACCAATGGTACCTCATAAGTATTTATAAGTCAAAACTAACTTCCCCAAAAGATTGGTTTGATGAGCTTTTTCAAACTGCTGAAAAAAAACTTAGTTTTGGCCAGTCTGAAAAAGTAAGGCTTCTTCCCACTGTCTTCCGTCCCACCGCGTTGTTAGACAAACCCATACACACTTACCTGTACTTTTCCCCTCCGTTCGCTGCAGATGCTGAGTGCACGCGTCATCTTACAGCATCCAGTCATTTCCTCCACTTCTTCATCTCCCCTCCGATTACATTGAGCATACATTTACACACATCTTGTCTTTGTGACTTTGATTGTCTGTTTGCTTGTTTGTCCGGGAAAGTTGGACTTCAGTGCTGGGCCGGCCAAACCAAGAGCAGGAGTGGCGCCGGCTTATGACATCACAAGCCCCGCCATGGCGGCACCACGCACTGAAGCCCCAACCATACCATTGTCTTTGTGTTTGGGTACAGCTATCATAGCTGATCGTCCTGTTAAAAGAGAGAAATATTTATTTGATGAATATTTGGTATTCAGGTTATTTTTATATATCTGTTTCACAGATGGGGTCTTTATATTGAACTTTATGCCACTTAGGCAATTGAGGAAAAAGGTTTAATATATATACTTGCCTATTATTAGTATGTCCCATTCGAGGGGCAGAGTCTGGCTTATTTAAGCGGACGCCAGACTCAATATCTTGGTCAGTTTACCTGGCTAGCCAGCAATTCTCTTTGTTGTGGATACTCTATTATATATTGTAAATATGGTGTTTGTTTATTATTGAGTTGTATATGAGTCTTAATATTTTGTTTTGCTATTTTGATTTTGTTGGTGTCGGGTGTCCCACGCCTTGTAGTTAACCCATTCCGGGTAACTACTCAAATTATTACAACAGCACTCGAGACATCTGGCCATATCACAAGTTTGTGGAGAGGGGTATAGTTTGGTCGCCATCCCAGAATCCTGGAGCACAATGATTTTCTCTTTGAACAATCACAGGTTAACGTGATAAAATGTATTTGAACAAGTCTTATTTAAACAAGTCTTATTTGCTCTTGGCTACCAACCTATTTTTTTTAGATTAAAAAAAAAGTTGTATGGAGTGACCCAAGTCACTCAAACAAAGCATGATACAACCCAGTTGTAAAAAAAAAAAACATTGGGAAATGCTTTTCCAGGTGGCTCATTGTAATCTAATGACAAATTAAACTTAATTTTTTTCTGTCTGGACATTCACCAGTGGTAGCCACAGTGTTAGGATCACAGCTCATATTGTGTCATACTAAAACAAAATCCAAACCTTAAACAAACCTTATTTGTTGATACCAAAAAGGCAGAATTTGAGCCTATTTCTTCTCTTTCAACAAACCTAGTGAAGGGACTCGCTGAATTAAAACCAGTTCGAATCAGGCTTGGAAATTTGAACTCCCAAAATTGCTTCCGGCATCTAGACCTTGATAACAGTTATTCGACTGTTTCCCCAATATTATGGCAGCAGATGTCCGGAAACCCTGCAGCGATTTCGTAAATATTTAACCATCTATACAATGACGTTTTATGAAGTTTCGGCAGGGACCCCCATCATGAGACTTTTGAACGACCAATCATGTGATCTTGTGGCCATGTGTTCGCCTTCTGTACATTCTAGTTGCAGCCAGATGGACAGAGTTTCACAGAGACAAAAGAGATCTCTGGCAATTAATGAAATACTTAAGAAAGACAATCTCTTAAATGTTAGACCAAGGCAGATATAATATTTTTGAATAATGAGTGCTTTATGTGCTGTGTTTATTCCAACCAACCAGGTTAATAATGTGTTGTATTACCCTTAACAGGTTAAAATGATCTGTATGTGTCTGAAATGCTTTATGTTTGGATTTAAACTGTTACCCAATGACCAACTGCCATGAAGGGCGGGGCTACACCCCGTACCAGCGTAGCCACGGTCAATTATTAACAGACTCCGAGAGATTGCACGTAGTAAAATCTCTGGTAAGATTGTAACTATCTGACATCAAATGTTACAAGACGAATACTGTTAGTACTACTAAGTTTCTCATTTACACCAATGTATTGCAAATAAAAAGAGGTTTTGTGTTAGAGGGATGGATCAATACATGTCCCTTAAAACTTCCTTGCAGCCCTAAAAACTTAGCTTTTTGCATGAACTGGCTCGCGCCTAGCTGTGCTCTCGGCCCCTGGTCGCCTGCCACGCGATTGGGTCACCGCAAACTCTTTATGCAAACCTCTTGAGTTTCAGACCGCGAAACTTCCGCAAACGAATTCTCAGCAAGTCCGTTACCCCGGCAACTCAGAACAGCCTCCGCTCACAAGCAGGAACCCCAACGACGTCACCCGAAGCCACCCTATCAGGAGCGCCACGTGTTTCTTCAGGCTAGCCCGGAGAGGCAAACTCCAGTCCAGAAGACTTCAACAAACTCGCAAGTAACACGAACAACTGTTGTCTCTTGCTGATTTGGTGCATACGATCTTAAGCAGTTAAAGATAAATCTCTGCTTTTGTGGTTTCTCGGGTGATTCTAAGATCTAGTACGAGAGACTAGAATTAATTTGGGATGGTTGTTAACTCATTTTGCATCCTCTGAACTGCCTGTGTGTATGTGTGTGTGTGAATGTGTGTGTGCGTTTGTTTGTTGTTTGCTTAATACGTAGTTAGCCTCATGTATCGTAGCGTAGCTCAATCAATCTTTATTCTCCTTTGTAAGACCTGTGTTCTTGTTTTATGTTTTATGTGCAGATACCTGCCAACACTCCCATTTTTCCCTGGAGTCTCCTGTATTTCAGACCCATCTCTGCCACACTCCCGTTTTGTTATTTCTTCTGGAAAACTCCAAACCACTGCTAAAAACTAGACATCATGCCAAGATCCAAAAAAAATCAAAAACAAGTGAGAGAAAAAAAAAGCAATCTATCAGTCTAGAAATGTTTATAAAATCATTTCTAAGGCTTTAGGACTGCAGCAATCAACAGCAAGAGCCTGATATACAAATGACAAAAACAGAACCTTCCCAGGAGTGGCTGGCCGACCGAAATTACCCCGAGAGTGCAGCGACAACTCGTTCAAGAGATCATAAAAGACCCCACAAAAACATCCAAAGATCTGCAGGCCTCACTTGCCTCAGTTAGGTGATTGTTTATGACTTCACCATAAGATAGAAACTGGGCAAAATTGCAAGTTTCAAGATTAAAACCACTGCTGAGCAAAAAGTATATCAAGATTTTTCTCTGTTTTACCAAAAAACATCTTAGGAACTCAACATTCATTCATCATTCATTTTCTTTTCAGCTTAGTCTCTTTATTAATCCGGGGTTGCCACAGTGGAATGAACCACCAACTTATCCAGCATATGTTTTAAGCAGCAGCTGCAGCCCATCAAGAAACACGACCGCAGGGAGAACATGCAAACTCCACACAGATACGCCAACTGACCCAGCCGAGGCTCGAACCAGCAACCTTCTTGCTGTGAGGCGACAGGACTACCTACTGCGCCACTACGTCACCGGGAACTCAACATATCATCTTAAATACTCTGTGGACTGATTTTTGACTGATGAATGAAGTTTAACATTTTGGAAGGTGTGAGTATTATGTGTGGCATAAAACAACACGCTTCGTGACGAGATACGCAGTGATGAGCCGTTTGGCTGTTTGCACCAAACGAAACACGACAGAAATGTAAATACAGTCTTTCAGAAGCACAGAATATGCACTCACTTATGAAACGGTAAGGTTTATAATCTATTCAAACTCACATTGTTAGCATTTAGCACTGAATAAAGCACACAAGGTTTACCTGAGTTGATCACTATCATAAGTTTCACATGCTCAGCTGTGAGAAATAGACGTTGTTTCTAATATATCAATTCGAGGTGTTGGTTAGAACCAAAACTCCTTTTAATATGGAAAATATTCCCTCTATCGCGTGTCGTTGCTTTTATTTAGAACACAGTTTAAATCACTCGCTCCTGTACTCAAACTGGCATCCCACGTTTGCGTTTATTTTGATCCAGGAGGGCAATACCTAGTTCAGCCACTGGATGACAAACTTACATACTGCACCTTTAAAACGCAATTTATGTTAGGTCTCCAAAGCTTGTGAAAACATAAAACAGCATACTTTAGTGCTTTTAACTTTTTAGTATCTGTACTGTATATGACATGGGCCTGTTGGTTAAAACATTTCTGCAGGGGTTTGCATATGTCAAATTCTAAAATTAGACCTTTCAAAAAAAAATTAATAATATCCTACTTAATAATAATAATAATAATCATTATTATTAATATTATTATTAAAGTATGATTTTTTCATTTCCTAATAATAAATATTAAATTTATTTTTCTTAATAAATAGCCTCATTATTTATTTATTTATATGATTTATATATGATATTAGAATATGTGTAAATATTAGCTTTTGTAAGTGATTTTATGTTTTAGAATATGTAATATTCTCAATAATATTTGTAAAGAAATCATAGGCCCTATATGTGCCATTTACATATATTTCAATTAATATGGAAAACGAGTGCATGTTTTTACCAAAAATAATATTGGATTTTTTTATGCATATGTATGTAAAACAATATAATTTGCATAGAAAATTTTGAAATAATTATAATAATTAATTATATTATTAATAATAATAATAATTAAAAAAATTAATTATGGGGTTCTTCTCCAAAGAAGTTGTTATCACCCCATTTACAGCATCATTATGGGCATTTTACATTATAACTATTGTGGTTTAAACGATGGATCTGCGACAGAGAAACTACAGTTTTGGGAAACACTCGTCACTACATCATTCTTTTCCCAAACGATGCATCCCAAACCCCTGATTGGGTGATAGGTTGACTTTTATTTTCCTGTTTCCTTTGTTCAGTTTCTCTGCACTCCCACTAAAGGCTGTCACTGCGATTTGTACTTTTTAGGTACTATTATGTACACTTATATTAGTGTTCTAATATATACATATTAAGGAATCAATAAGGAGCCTTTATTTAACCTTTTGAAAACTTCAGTGACAGCTTTTTATAAAAAAAAAAAAAAAAAAGGTTTTGCATTAGCAATGCTTTATGTGCTATATGGTAGATCATCAGCTTGTTTTGGTGTGGTGTGCTGCAGTATTTTCTGTTCTTCATAACCTGTTGCAATGGTATTTTGAAAGCAGAAGAGAGACAGCTAAACATACATTTTCATGGGTCAAAGAGAGCACACTGGACAGAAAAGATCATGTTAACTGTGAAGTAAAACTTGCAAAACCTGAGAACTGAGAAATAATTCTGCTTCTCTGGAAAACAGAAGCTGCAAATACTTCATACTATGATAAACAATGCTTATATATTAATTCACAAAACTTACAGACATCCCTATATAACTGTATATACAGTTGGGTCCACAAATATTTGGACATCGACACAATTCTAACATTTTTGCCTCTATACACCAACACAATGGATTTGAAATGAAACTAACAAGATGTGCTTTAACTGCAGACTGTCAGCTTTAATTTGAGGGTATTTATTCACGTTTTAGGAATTACAACAGTTTGCATATGTGCCTCCCACTTGTTAGGGGCCAGACGTTATTGGACAGAATAATACTCATAAATCAAACTTTCTGTAACAGTGAAGTGACGCTGACAACAGGGAGTTGAGGATCCCAACGCAGGTTTATTTAGTGGAGAGGTCAGGTAAGCAATGGTCAACACAGGGGCAAACAGATGTATGCAGGCAATTCAGAGTCATAGATACACAGGCAGAAGGTCAGAAGGCAGGCAGCAGACAGGGATAAACAGATAAACAAGGCAAGGATCAAAACACGGCAAAGCAAGACAAAGGAAACGCATTGTAATGTCACTAAACATTAATCAAGACTCAGCAATAAGTGTCTCAAAGTGAGCCGTATATACAGTTGAAGTCAGAATTATTAGCCCCCCTGAATTATTAGCCCCCATGGTTTATTTTTTTCCCGGTTTTCTGTTTAACGGAGAGAAGATTTTTTCAACACATTTCTAAACATAATAGTTCTCTAATAACTGATTTATTTTATCTTTGCCATGATGACAGTAAATAATATTTTACTACATATTTTTCAAAACTTTTAAAGGCTAGGTTAATTAGGTTAACTAGGCAGGTTAGAGTAATTAGGCAAGTTATTTTATAATGGTTGTTTGTTCTGTAGACTATCGAAAAAATATATAGCTTAAAGGGGCTAATATTTTTGTCTTTAAAATGGTGTTTACAAAATTAAAAACTGCTTTTATTCTAGCTAAAATAAAACAAATAAGACTTTCTCCAGAAGACAAAGTATTATCAGAAACACAGTGAAAATTTATTTGCTTTGTTAAACATCATTTGGGAAATATTTAAAAAAGAGAAAAAACTTTAAAAGAGGGCTAATAATTCTGACTTCAACTGTATGTGTGTGTAATCACTACTTGAGCAGCATCAGCTGCGTGTATGCAATCAGTCAGGATCAGGAACCAGTTGTGTGTGTGTGGCGCATGACTGGTTCTTGTAGTCCATTTGTAGTCCATTGGTTCTTGTAGTCCACAAGTAGTCTTGTAGTTCTTGTAGTCCATTTATGAGCAGATTTATAGTCCTATGTGATCTGTGTGTTTACCACAGTCTGTGGTAAACACACAGAGGGGTGTCTAGATCAAGAGGGGTCTGGATGCAGACCTGGTGCAGTGTAATCTGAGCTGCATCCAATGCTTTTTAATGCGCTCACCTAAACTCACCCCTTACCCTACCCGTCACAGTGACGTCACTCACTCCATTGAGTGCATTGTGTCTGACATTGCAGTGATGCATTCTTAGCTTGCATCATAAAGGCTGCATTCAGATACTTTTGGCTAGATCGCTGATAATCATAACACTTTCATAGCACCTGGTGGTGCTCTGCCAGGCCTTGACAGCAACTGTCTTCAGTTCCTGCGAGTTCTTGGAGTATTTCCTGTCAGTTTTGTCTTCACCAAGTGAAATGCAAGCTCAATCAGATTCAGGTCAGGTGGTTGACTTGATTTGGATGTAAATACCCTCAAATTGAAGCTGACAGTCTGCAGTTAAAGCACATCTTGTTTATTTAATTTCAAAATCCATTTAGTTGGTGTATAGAGCCAAAAAATTGTGTCGATGTCGAAATATTTATGCACCTAACTATACTCATTCATTCATTTTCTTTTCGGCTTAGTCCCTTTATTGATCCGGGGTCGCCACAGCAGGATAAACCAGCAACTTATCCAGCATATGTTTTACATATTACTGGGAAACAATTTAGCTTACCCAATTCACCTAACCACATGTTTTTGGACTTGTGGGGGAAAAAGGAACCCCTGGAGGAAACTCATGCAAACACAGGGAGAACATGCAAACTCCTCACAGAAATGCCAACTGACCCAGCCGGGGCTCGAACCAGTGACCTTCTTGCTGTAAGGCGATTGTGCTACCCACACAATACATATATATAGAAATTTTAGTTTTAAAAGTTTTTTATTGAGATAGTCATTGCAGCATTACAGCAAATATTACAACATCTCTAGTTTTTTTTTACAAAAAAGAATTCAACAAATTAAATAGCACACACATAAAAAAATAAGTAAAATTAAATAAAATATAGAAAAAATAAATAATTCAGATGCTGAATATGCTTTTCTAAAAACACAAACTAAACCCTAGAACCCACCCCACCCCTGGGACTAAAGCTTATGCTGTACTGTTGGTGTGACCTTCACCATCTGGGTATTCAACCTACGCTTTCTAGATAGAGGAGAAGAGGAGACCAAATTTTTTCATTTTCTTTGCCATAAGAAACCTGATCCTTTCCAGATGTGCTAATTCAGTTAATTCTTGCAGCCAAGATCTAAATGATGGGGATTCTGTTGATTTCCAAAACCTTAGCACTAGCTTCTTTGCCACAACAAGGCTGTAAGACAACAGTTGTTTTTGAGAATCCTGGAGTGCTCTAGTTTTATCTGAAATTCCGAATATGACCAAACGTGGGTCAAAGGCTAATTCACAATGTAAAATTTTAGATAGAGTTTTGAATATTTCAGCCCAGAATGGGATCAATTTAGAACATAGAGCATAACTATGTAAGGGAGTGGCTAAGTCCGTTTTGCATTTATCACAGTAGGGAGAGGTATCAGGAAAAAGTTTATGTAATTTTGTCTTGGTATAATGGAGCCGATGTATAATTTTAAATTGAATTAGACGGTGTCTGGAGTTAATAGAACAAGAATGGATTTCCTCTAACGCATTAGCCCACAGCTCCAGACTTATCTCATCTCCCAGTTCCTGCTCCCATTGTGATTTTTGACTCTCCATATTAGGCAATTTCTTTGACAACAGTGAGTTATAGATGACTGAAATCACAAGGCATACCTCACCTCCAAGCCCCAGTAGTTCATCTAGTTCAGCCGAATTGACCTGGTTTAAACAGGGTACATATTTTTTTTACATAATCCCTAACCTGCAAATATTTGAAGAAATTATTTGCACGGAGACCAAATTGATCCTGCAGCTGCCCAAAGGATGCGAACGTACCATTTATAAACAGATTCCCTATTTTCTGAATACCTAATTCTTTCCAATATGTAAAACCTCCTAAGTCCATAATTGATGGAATAAATGATGGGTTTCGGTCAACAGGTAAATGGAAAGACAATGATTTAACTCCAAATTTTGAGCTGATCTGTTTCCAAATTCGAACTGTATTGTGAATAATGCAATTGTTGTTATAGACGGACTTGTCTATCTTTATGGGAGACAATATTACTGCTCCAATATCATAAGGACCGCATGCCTCTCTTTCCAGTTGGATCCAGGTTGGATGTGTTGCCGCATGATCTAACCAGGTTAAAATGGTGCGAAAGGCACAAGCATAGTAATAAAGGACAAAATCAGGGAGGGCCAATCCGCCTTTCGCTTTAGGTTTACAAAGATGTGCTTTACTTATTCTATGTGTTTTGTAATCCCACAGGAATGGCAAAATTATGGAGTCCAATCGCTTGAAAAATGTTTTGGGTAAAAACAATGGAATGTTTTGAAAGAGATAAAGAATTTGGGGAAGAAAAATCATCTTAATAACATTTACCCGTCCAACTAACGAAATCGGTAGAGATCTCCAGAACTGAATATTATTTTGCAATTTGACTATTAGAGGAGGAAAATTTGCATTGAATAATGACTGAAACTCTTTTGTAACCTCAATTCCAAGGTATTTAAATTTATTTTGGGTTATTTTGAATGGAAAGGCTTGGAGAATAGACATATCTCTAACCTTAATAGGCATTAACTCACTCTTAGACCAATTGACCCTATACCCTGAAAATGTGCTGTAATGGCCAATTGTGTCTAAGATCGTTGAGATGGAAGTTTGAGGATTGGAGATATATAGTAAAATATCGTCGGCATACAAGGATATTTTGCTTACTGTATTCTTTGTACAGTATCCATGTATATTGGGGTCCGCCCGAATGTACTGAGCCAAAGGCTCAAGAGCCAGAGCAAAAAGAAGAGGCGAAAGAGCACAGCCCTGTCGAGAACCCCTATGCAAGTTAAATGCACTGGAAAGTATTCTATTAGTAAGGATTCTAGCACTGGGGTTATAATAGAGAATCCTAATCAAGTTTACAAATTTGTCACCAATATCAAATTTTTTAAGGGCTGCAAAAAGATATGGCCATTCTAATTGATCGAAAGCTTTCTCTGCATCTACGGAAGCAATAATCAAGTCGTCTGGGTTTGGATTTTGTGAATAGATTATATTAAAAAGACGTCTAAGATTTGAGGACGATTGTCTGTTAGGGATGAATCCGGTCTGATCGGGGTGAATACGTTTTTCCATTACTGAGGTAAGCCTAATAGATAGAGCCTTCGCCAGGATTTTTTGATCATATGGCAACAGTGATATTGCCCTATAACTGCTTACTTCCACTGGATCTTTCCCCTTCTTTGGTAGAACAGTTATTATGGCTTCATTTAGAGAAGGAGGTAGCTGGCCTTCACTGTAGGCATGAGTATACATTTTAAATAGATGAGGTGAAAGGACAGCACCAAATTCTTTATAAAACTCACTAGGGTAACCGTCCGGACCGGGAGACTTAGCCCCTTTCAATTTTTTAATAGTGTCTGATATTTCTGAAATTGAAAGCTCAGCATTGAGAGCATTGCGATCTTCCTTTGCCAAGACAGGGAGGTCGCAACCAACCAAAACTTTTTAATAACTAGCTCATCATTAAAGGATCTAGAGTATTATAATTCCTCGTAAAATGATTTAAATCGCTCATTTATATCTTTATGTGAAGTTAAAATATCCCCCTTTACAGATTTAATTTTGCTTATAGTTCGTTCACTTTCTGCTTTTCTGATTTGTCTTGCCATGAGTTTATGTGGTTTATCCCCAAATTCCAGAAAAGTTTGTTGTGTATATAGGAATCCTTTAATAATTTGATCAGATATTAATTGATTATGTTGCAGTCTTAAAGACAAAATCTTCTTATAGGTGTATAAATCACCGATCTGTTGTTCAAGTTCTACCAATTTTGCCCTTTTCTTTTTCCTTGCTGCTGCCTGAAAAGAAATAATGCAACCCCTTATATACGCTTTCATAGTTTCCCACAGTATTGAAGGAGAGATTTCAGGATGATCATTCATCTCAAAAAAGAAAGAAATCTGCTCTTTTAGATATTCACAGAATTTTGGTAGCTTTAGGAGCTGTGGGTCAAGTCTCCATATCCTGTTGCACTGTGGCATATCAGAAAAACTAAAGGAGACGGGGGCATGGTCTGAGATCACTAAATCATGGTAAAGAACATTGCTGACAGAGGGCATCAATTTAGCATCTAACAAAAAATAATCTATTCTTGTGTAAACATTATGCACATTTGAATGAAACGAGTACGCTCTACCGCACGGATAAAAAATCCTCCAGATGTCAAACAGGTTAGAATTTGTACAATATTATTTCAGAAAAATACTAGAATTAGAAGCTGGGGCTCTACGCGAAGATGAACGGTCTAAGTAGGGATCCATCACTAAGTTCAAATCTCCACCAACAATTAAGTTAGTGTGCGCGATGTCCATAATCTGTGCAAAAATATGCTTATAGAAAGCCGGAGAATCCGTATTCGGTCCATAAATATTTACCAGGGTTATTGGAAGAGAAAACAGCTCTCCAGCTATAATTAAATATCTGCCCTCTCTGTCTGCAATTGTTGACTTGTGAATAAATGGTGTACCTTTTCTGAAAAGAATAGCAACTCCTCTTGACCTGACCGAGCATGTAGCGTGATACATTTGACCAATCCATCTGCATTTTAATTTAATATGTTCGTTTTTATTCAAATGTGTCTCTTGGAGGAAGATTACGTCACTCGATAAGGATTTTAGATGTGTCAATACTTTACCTCTTTTAACTGGTTGATTTAATCCTTTTACATTCCAAGAAACCATTTTAATTTGTCTCCCCTTCTCAGATCGCGTTAAGTCATTCTGCATGATAATAGGTCACA
>CAIGQZ010032057.1:35971-53065 GCA_903798205.1 Danio tinwini | reverse complement strand
ATAAAGAGAGAGAGAGCTCATATATATATATATATCTATCTATCCATCCATCCATCTATCTGTCACAATATATATCTGTCTATCTATATAATAAATATGTATATATGTAAAAAAAAATATTGATATTAGCAACCATCAGATAGAAAAAAATCAGCCATGTTGAGTTGTAAAACATGCCAGGTGAGCAGTATTTAGCAGTAAATTTCTTTCTTTTTGCCACAATTATGAAACCGCAAAGGTTCCTACACTCTTAGAAATAAAGGTACGCGAGCTGTCACTGGGGTGGTACCTTTTTAAAAGGTACAAATTTGTACCTAAAAGGTTCATATTAATACCTTAAGGGTACATCAGAATCTGAATCAGAATCAGTTTTATTGCCAAGTGTGCTTCACACACACAAGAAATTTGTTTTGGCAACAGAAGCTTCCAGTGTACATAAAGTGACAAGTGACAACACAAAATTGAAGAAAAGAAAAGGCAATAAACTTTAAACATTAAACAAAGATGCAGTTAGTCAAAAAGATCTGGATGTTGAGTTGTATGTACAGATATTTTGTAAATATAGTTATAAGTGCGTATGAGAAAGTATTGCTCGTTTATTGCACAGTAGGGGAATATTTAACTGTTCATGAGGTAGATGGCCTGAGGAAAGAAACTTTTTCTGTGTCTGGCTGTTTGGGTGCTTGGTGCTCTGTAGCGCCGACCAGACGGTAACAGTTCGAACAGTTAGTGTGCTGGGTGTGAGTCGTCCAGAGTGATTTTACGAGCCCTTTTACTCACTTTGGAAGAGTACAGTTCTTGAAGTGTAGGAAGGGTAGTGCCAGTGATTTGTTCAGCAGTCCGGACTATTCGCTGTAGTCTATGGAGGTTGGTTTTGGCAGCTGAGCTGAACCAGACTGTGATTGAAGTGCAGAGGATGGATTGGATGACAGCTGAGTAGAACTGTACGAGCAGCTCCTGTGGCAGGTTGAACTTCCTCAGCTGACAAAGGAAGTATAGTCTCTGCTGGGCTTTCTTTACAATGGAGTAAATGTGATTGTCCCACTTCAGATCCTGAGAGATGGTGGTGCCCAGGAACATGAATGACTCTACTGCAGCCACAGTGCTGTTCATGATGGTGAGTGGGGTGAGTGCAGGGGGGTTTCACCTAAAGTCCACTATCATCTCCACTGTTTTGAGCGTGTTCAGCTCCAGGTTGTTGTATCTGCACCATAAAGCCAGCCGCTTCACCTCCTGTCTGTATGCAGACTCGTCATCGTTCCGGATGAGGCCGATAACAGTAGTGTCATCCGCAAACTTCAAGAGCTTAATGGAGGGGTCTTTTGCTGTGCAGTCATTTGTGTACAGGGAGAAGAGCAGTGGGGAGCGAACACATCCCTGGGGGGCACCAGTGCTGATGCTGCGGCTGTCGGATGTGATTTTACCCATTCTGACTAGCTGTTGTCTATCTGTCAGAAAGCTGGTGATCCATTGACAGACAGAGCTAGGGACAGACAGCTGGGTCAGTTTGTTCTCGAACAGTGATGGGACGATGGTGTTAAAGGCAGAACTGAAGTCCACAAACAGTATCCTTGCATAGTTCCCTGGTTTGTCCAGATGTTTGAGCCAGTTGGTCCGCACAAGTTCTCAGACAGGCTGGTGAAACACCGTCTGGACCTAGTGCTTTTGAGTACATATTAGTACCTAAAAAGTACAAAAGTGTTCCTTTAAAAAATTTGTAGGTACTAATATATACTTTTGAGGTTCCAATATGGACCCTTTAAGTACAAATGTGTACCTTTTGACAAGGTATCACCCCAGTCACAGCTCGCGTACCTTTATTTTTGAGAGTGTATATGGGTCATTTTTTATTCTTTTTTTTTTTTTTTACAGTTTTTCTCAGTCGCTTTGATGTATTTCTCACAACACCATTTACATTTGCACAACAGTTAATGCATTTCTCAAAACAATTAATACAAACTGCAAAACCTTGTTGATAACCTGCAAAAGCTTGTCACTTGCTCAAAATGGATAGCTCATTCCTCAAAAGCAAGTATTGTCAGTGTCATCAAGATAAAAAGTCCTGATTTCATTGTTAATGAGCAAGATAGTCAAATGGCTTTGTCATGTTTTCATTATGACATTTTACTCTGTACATTTTTTCCAAAGCAAAAAAGTCAGATTTTGGTGACACTTTCTGAAAATGCTCAAGACAGCACTACTTGCACAGCCAGTTGAAAACAGTAAAGTTATACATCACTGTATTTAGTGAGGTATCTGAGTACTAGCCAATAAATATGTATGTTTCACATTTTTACTGCATATGCTTTTTGCAATTCTAATTCATTCACAGCATTGTGCAACAGAATAAATACACCCTTATTTAAAACAAGCATAAACTTATATTGGGTAGAGCTGTGAACAACTGTAAACAATATTGCAGTACATATTGGAACTGAACCTACAAAATGCATAGGTCTGTAAATCATTCACGAAATTGTTGAATTTAGAAGACATTTTCATAAAAAAAGATTAATTTAAAAACAAATTTACTTGACAGAATTTGACAACTAGTTCAACATTTTTGTATGTAATGACTCAAGTAATGAAATGAGAATAATTAGTTTTATATAGAATAACTATTCAGCATTCACAAGTTTAGTTAATTTTGACTGACATGGCATAAGCAAATAATAATGTTATAAAACAGCAGAGAGTTGTATGAAAGCAATTGATGCATGTCTAAAAGCATTTGCAATTTGTTGGAAGGAATGAGAAATTGCTACCATGATGTGCACAAATGATTAATTGTTTGGAGAAATGCATTAACTGTTGTGCAAATGTACTGTTGTGAGAAATGCACCAAAGCGACTGAGAAAAAATGTAATTGATGTACGGCTGCGCATGCTCGAGTGACGTCACTGCCACTGCTACGCTAACCGGGCTGTGTTTGTAGCTCTCTATTGCATAGATTCGCAATTTGCATTTTTATTATCAAATACCTCCACTTTCGCTAAATACTACTTAGGGGGAACAATCCCTAAATACATTTTTATACAACATTTAGCACTTTATACAAATAAATCTACTTTAAAAACGTTCTGTCTCTCGAGCATCCGCCTGTTTGTAGCTTTGGCTTGCTAGCATCGCTAGTCAGCTATGGAGCTGGGATGGCTGGATGAACGCATCCGCCTTTTGCAGGTGAGACGGGCTGAACTCACGGCGCAGCAGGCCTCGCTCGCTGTGTCCCGTGCGCCAGTCCGCTCATCTGAGATAAGTGCACAATACAGCAGTGACACTCCGTCCACTTCAACCCCACGTGTTTCTCTGTCCAGGCCCAGCGCACCTAGGACGCGATCTACTACATTCACTTGGGATAAAACAAAATGCGGTTGGTCCAACCCATCGCTTAAAGCATACATTAGATCTAATATTGTCTTACGGAATTGAGGTCTTTGATGTAGACATTATACCACAAAGTGATGATATTACAGACCACTACCTCTTGCTATATAAGCTGCGTTCACCTGAAATTATCAGATCTGCACCAATATACCGCCCTGGTAGGACTATCGTTCCATCCACTAAGGATGAATTCATAAATAACTTACCTGATCTTTCTTTAATTCGAAATACACCCGCAAACGTAAATGACCTTGATGTAGTAACCAGCAGTATGGATGCCATCTTTACTAGCACACTAAATACGGTGGCACCCATTAAATTAAAAAAGGCTAGAGAGAATAAAACTACACCATGGTACAATAGTCATACTCGCGCTCTCAAAACAGCAACCCGTGCCCTGGAAAGTAAATGGAAAAAAACAAACTTAGAGGTTTTTAGAATTGCGTACAAAGACAGTATGTCCAGCTATAGGAGGGCTCTTAAATCTGCCAGGGCTGAGCACCTCAGCAAACTGATTTAAAATAATCATAACAATCCTAGATTTTTATTTAGCACCATTGCTAAATTAACAAATAATCAGTCATCCTTGGAACAAAATGTCCCACCGCATATTAGTAGTGATGACTTCATGAATTTTTTCAGTGATAAAATAGAAGACTTTAGACAGAAAATAGAAGATGTTAAACTTTCTGCACCACCTTATACTCCAGATCCAGTAAACATTCCACTGAATCAAAATAACCTACAATGCTTCAAAATCATAGAACAGGAAGAGCTAGATAAAGTTATAAATAGTTCTAAACCAGCTACATGTATGTTAGATCCAATTCCAACAAAATTACTGAAAGATTTGCTACCTGTTATAGGAGAACTTCTCCTTAACGTTATCAACTCTTCTTTAGCTTTAGGCCATGTTCCAAATCCTTACAAGCTAGCTGTTATTAAACCTATTATTAAGAAACCACAACTGGACCCCAGCAACTTAGCTAATTATAGGCCTATTTCAAATTTCAGTCTAAAATACTAGAAAAAGTTGTTTCTACCCAATTATGCTCCTTTCTGCAGATGAACAATATTTTTGAAGTGTTTCAGTCAGGTTTCAGGCCTCATCACAGCACAGAAACCGCATTAGTGAAAATAACCAACAATTTACTCTTAGCTGCTGACCAAGGGTGCATCTCACTATTAGTTCTACTAGATCTTAGCGCCGCTTTTGACACCATTGATCACAATATTCTCATAGACCGCTTATATTCTACAGGTGTCCAAGAACAGGCTCTTCAATGGTTTAGGTCATACTTAGCTGATCGTTACCAGTTTGTGAATATTAATGGACAACTTTCACAAGTAAGACTGGTAAAGTACGGGGTCCCTCAAGGATCAGTTTTAGGCCCTTTGCTGTTTACAATATACATGCTTCCCCTGGGGGACATTATTAGAAAACATGGGATCAGTTTTCACTGCTATGCAGATGATACTCAATTATACATTTCAACTAAACCGGATGAGATGTCTAAACTGTCTAAGCTAACTGAGTGTATTAAAGATGTTAAAGACTGGATGACCAACAATTTTCTTCTCTTAAACTCAGACAAAACAGAATTATTACTTGTTGGGCCTAAATCCTGTACACAGCAGTTCTAACAACTCGACCTGCAACTAGAGGGATACAAAGTTAGAGTTAGCTCTACTATAAAAGATCTGGGTGTCATATTAGACAGCAATTTAACCTTTAAAAATCATATATACCATGTCACAAAAACTGCCTTCTTTCATCTAAGAAATATTGCTAAATTGCGAAGTATGCTATCCATCTCAGATGCAGAAAAGCTAGTTCATGCTTTCATGACTTCTAGGCTGGATTACTGTAATGCTCTGTTTGCTGGTTGCCCAGCATCCTCTATTAACAAACTTCAGCTAGTACAAAATTCAGCTGCCAGAGTTTTTACCAGGTCTAGAAAATATGATCATATCACCCCAATTTTATCCTCCTTACACTGGCTGCCTGTTAAGTTTTGTATTGAATTTAAAATATTGCTTCTTACCTATAAAGCCTTAAATAATCTAGCTCCTGTTTGTCTAACCAACCTCTTGTCTCGCTACAATCCAACCCGCTCTTTAAGATCTCAAAACTCAGGGCTTCTTGTAGTACCTAGAATAGCTAAATCGAGTAAAGGAGGTCAAGCCTTCTCATTTATGGCCCCTAAACTCTGGAATAGCCTTCCTGATAATGTCCGAGGCTCAGACACACTCTCATTCTTCAAAACTAGATTAAAGACCTATCTTTTTAGCAAAGCATACACTTAGTGCATTACATAGCGGTATGACGCATGATGTGCCCCACACACGATTTTGCTTCTTGTTTATATACACTATGAACAGCGGCTACGCTAATTATTCTCCTTATTCTGTATTTCCACCTGGGGGTACTCATCTCGAGACCCTCAGACTATGCAGTGCCACTGATGCGATCCAAGACCAGCGACGAGACGATCCCAAGGTTTCCGGACCAGGCCGTATCCTGAGCTGCTACTGTGGTGGTCATGATGGAGAGCATGAGACTGGTTCTTGTGATGCTCCAAGGACAGACGTGTCTTCACTGAGGTCCAGCTACTGCGCTTAGACTGCAGCTCTGCACAAGACGTTTGGCCATAGGAGAAATGGTCGTGCCCAACTGAGCCTGGTTTCTCTCAAGGTTTTTTAAATTCTTCACTTTCGCCAATTGGTGAAGTTTTTTCCTCGCCGCTGTCACCACTGGCTTGCATGGTTCAGGATCTGTAGAGCTGCGCATCGATGGAATTGCTCCTCAGTGTTTGGACTCTCAGTAGTGATTATTAAACCACACTGAACTGAGCTAAACTAAACTGAACTTAATAACTGAAAACTGAACTGACACTGTTTCAATTCACTATAAACTTCCATGTGAAGCTGCTTTGACACAATCTACATTGTATAAGCGCTATACAAATAAAGATGAATTGAACTGAATTGAATTCAATGTACAAACACAAGAACTGGAAAAAACATAAATATTGGTGTGAGTTTAAAACAAGATATTGTATGAAAGCCTGTAATAGTAAACAACGAAATGCATTTAATTTAAAGATTCTTAAACAAATGTTCAGGCATGATTGAAATAACATAGGAAACGAATGTGGGTCATTTTAGACCCATGGTGTGCATTAAACGGGTCATGACACAAAAATATTTTTATTTAAAAAGTAAAAAAGTAAAAAACAAAAGAAAGCTTTGTGCTGATAAAAAACAAGTTTATAGAAGAATTCCTGGAATACTAAGTGATGAAGTTAAAAGCTTGCAAAGATATTGAAAAAATAAACATAGTCGGGTCACTTTAGACCCATGTAGTGCATCAAAGGGTGTAGTATCTATCTAATAAATATCTAATAATAAGCAATAGTATGTATTAAATTTATTAATTCATTTTCTTTTCAGCTAAGTCTCTTTATGAATCAGTGGTCGCCACAGCGAAATGATCCGCCAACTTATTTTAAAACCACATATGTTTTACGCAGCGGATGCTCTTTCAGTTGCAACTCATCACTCTCATACACTCTAATTCATACACCTACATTACGGACAATTTAGCTTACCCAATTCACCTATAGCACATGCGGACACGGGGAGAACATGCAAACTCCACACAGAAATGCCAACTGATCCAGCCGAGGCTCGAACCAGCAACCTTCTTGCTGTGAGGCGACAGCGCTACCTACTGCATTAAATAGATACTAATATCTAATAAGTAGTACCTACTCGTATCTAATGAATAAGTACTAGTACCTAATGAATAAGTACCAGTATAGATGAAGGTGAACTGGGTAGGCTAAATTGTCCATAGTGTATGTGTGTGAATGGATGTGTATGGATGTTTCCCAGTGATGGATTGCAACGGGAAGGGCATCTGCTGCCTAAAACATATGCTGGATAAGTTGGTGGTTCATTCCGCTGTGGCGACCCCAGTAAATAAAGGGATTGAGCTGAAAAGAAACTGACTGAATGAATGCTGTCCCAGTCCGCTCCTGTTAGTATCTATTTATTAGGTACTAGTATCTATATTAGGTATATATGGCAGTTCTCCTCCATGAACCGCCACCTTATCGTGGTGGAGGGGTTTAAGTGCCTGAGTGATCCAAAGAGCTATGTTGTCAGGGGCTAATGCCCCTGGTAGGGTCTTCCAAGGCAAAAAGGTCTTAGGTGACAGGTCAGACTAAGTGCGGTTCAAAAACCCTTCTGAATACAAGAACATCAAGGACCGTGACGTTGCCCGGTATGGCGCAGCCGGGGCCCCACCCTGGAGCCAGGCCTGGGGTTGGGGCTCGTATGCGAGCGCCTGGTGGCCAGGTTTTTTCCCACGGAACCCGGCCGGGCTTAGCCCGAAGGAGCGACGTAGGACCATCCCCCCGCAGGCCCACCACCTGCAGGAGGAGCCGTAAGGGGTCGGTGCATTGTGGAATGGGTGGTGGTCGAAGGTTAGGACCACGACAACCCGATCGTCAGGCACAGAAACTGGCTCTTGGGACATGGAATGTCACCTCACTGGGTTGGAAGGAGCCTGAGCTTGTGCGGGAGGTGGAATGGTACCAACTAGAGATAGTTGGGCTTACCTCCACGCACAGCTGAGGCTCTGGAACTCAACTTCTTGAGAAGGGCTGGACTTTCTTCTATTCTGGAGTTGCTCACGGTGAGAGGCGGTGGGCTTGTGTGGGCTTCCTTATACCTCCCCAACTTATGTGTTGGAGTTTTCCCCGGTGAACGAGAGGGTCGCCTCCCTGCGCCTTCGGGTCAGGGATAGGTCTCTTACTGGGGTTTGTGCCTACGGGCCGAACACCATTGCAGAGTACCCAGCCTTCTTGGAGTCCTTGGGAGTGGTGCTGGAAGGGGCTCAGACTGAGGACACCATTGTTCTACTGGGGGACTTCAATGCCCACGTGGGTAATGACAGTGATAACTGGAGTGGCGTGATTGGGAGGAACAACCTCCCTGATCTGAATCCGAGTGGTGTTCTGTTATTGGACTTTTGTGCTAATCACAGTTTGTCCATAACGAACACCATGTTCAAGCATAAGGGTGTCCATCAGTGCACATGGCACCAGAACACGCTAGGACGGAGGTCAATGATCGACTTTGTGGTTGTATCATCTGATCTCCGACCATATGTCTTGGACACTCGGGTAAAGAGAGGGGCAGAGCTGTCAACTGATCACCATCTGGTGGTGAGTTGGATCCGCTGGCTAGGGGGAAAGCTGGACAGACCTGGCAGGCCCAAGCTTATTGTGAGGGTTCTCTGCGAACGTCTGGCTGAACCTCAAGTCAGAGGTGTTTTTAGCTCTCACCTCCAGAAGAGCTTTGACCAGATCCCAAGGGAGGCTGGAGACATGGAGACTGAATGGTCCATCTTCTCCAACTCCATTGTTAACGTGGCTGTGAGGAGCTGTGGCCGTAGGGTCTGTGGTGCCTGTCGGGGCGGCAATGGAGGAGACCATGGAGGAAGACTATCGGTCTGCCCCAAAGAGATTCTGGCAAACTGTCCGGCGCCTCAGGAGGTGAAAGCAGCTCCACATTGACACTGTTTACAGCGGAAGTGGGGAGCTGTTGACTTCAACTGGGGATGTGGTCGGACGGTGGAAGGAATACTTTGAGGATCTCCTTAACCCCACCAACATGTCTTTCATTGAGGAAGCAGAGACTGTGGATGCTGGGGTGGACTCACCCATCACTCAAGCTGAGGTCACTGAGGTAGTTTGCAAGCTCCACAGTGGCAAAGCAGCGGGGGTGGATGAGATTCACTCTGTCAATCTAAGGTCTCTGGATGTTGTAGGGCTGTCTTGGCTGACACATCTCTACAACATCGCATGGAGGTCGGGGACAGTACCTCTGGACTGGGCAACTGGGGAGGTGGTTCCCATTTTTAAGAAGGGGGGCCGGAGGGTGTGCTCCAATTATAGGGGAATCACACTCCTCAGCCTCCAGGGGAAAGTCTATGCCAGGGTACTGGAGAGGAGGATCCGGCCGATGGTTGAACCTAGGATCCAGGAGGAACAATGTGGTTTTCGTCCGGGCCGTGGTACACTGGACCAGCTCTATACCCTCACCAGGGTGCTCGAGGGTTCATGGGAGTATGCCCAACCAGTCCACATGTGTTTTGTGGACTTGGAGAAGGCGTTCGACCATGTCCCCATGACCATGTCCCTGCATTTTATGGCAGAGGTAACAACCTTTAATGTACAGGTGTCAGTGCGGAGTGAGTTTTGGAAATCGACAAAATTAAAGTTTAACTAATATGATGATGATCCTATTTTTAATAGCATATCTCCTGATAGATTGTTTTGTATGAAGCAGAAAGGAGAGATGAAGTCAGGGAGTTTAGACTTAAACCTAATTCTTGGCCATAAGTCAGGTCTAAGACAACACACAACAGATAATTCTATAAAACATATTTTTTTGTGTTCTATACAATCTATAGAATTTCATTCTAATAAAATAAATTATATTCATTCATTCATTTTCCTTCAGCTTAGTCTCTCTTTCAGAGGTCGCCACAGCAGAATGAACTGCCAACTGATTCGGCATATTTTTTACGCAGTGGATGCCCTTCCAGCCGCAACCAAGTACTGGGAAACACCCATACACACTCATTCCCATATACACTTATGCACTACATCCAATTTAGTTCATCAATTCCCCTATATCGCATGTGTCACTCGAACCAGTGACCTTCTTGCTGTGAGGTGTGACAGTGCTAACCACTGAGCCACCATGCTGTCCTGAAATTAATATATTTACATAAAATATTTCTTAAATGATCTTAGCCCAGATAGCAAGAACATTTGGGCCAAATGTGGGTGATAGCTGGCACGTGGCGTAGGTATGGCATGGCTGAACAGATATGGGCCAGATTATTACCATATATGTTTTACAATACATTCAGAATAGGCAGGAATGTTCTTCTGGTTCACAGCTCCTTTTGCAGTATGTGGGCCAGATAACAAAAAACACATAAGATCCTAGTAAGGTTCAGCTATGGCTGACATAGGTAAATATCAACTTCTGGCTGACTTTGGGATTGCAATTGGAAAACACGCGAAACTGAACACAGGTGAATCGTATGCAGACATCTGCCACAACACACTTTGTTGCCAAGACTTCTGTGGAAGTTTGACATCTTCCTCCCTGTCATTTGCTTCAGGTAAGTGATAATTTGGCATTTAAAGTGAGTTTACTTAAATATTCAATATTAAATATAAAAGTTAGAACTCATTGAGTGGTTAGTTAATCATTTAATTAAGAAATATGTCGAGTTAAATAGCATTTTCCTCTCTGAATGTGGTGTTTACATAATGTTAGCGCTTCAACAGTTTGCTGTTTAAATTAACGTTAGCATTAAAGTTATTTCCAATTATGAGAGAATATAGTTTAATTATTATAGATAAATATCAATTTGTGTAAATGTTCAGTCACGCTTCAGTGTGGTTTAGTAAGGTTTAACATAAAAGCCACCCCGTTAGGCCTAACATGATAGTGGAAGCCAATAGAAAAAATGTGTTATAATTGTAAAATAAACTAACAATATGGGTATAATGTTTCTGTACAATATAGAGCTGAAACTCAACAACAAACATTTATGAATCAACAAATTTTTGTTGACTAATGGTCATTTAATATCACAAAATAATTTATTTTGAAGAAACCTGAAAACCTGTGACAATTGACTTCAGTATTTGTTTCTCCTACTATGTAAGTCAATGGTTACAGGTTTTCAGCTTCCTTCAAAATATCATCTTTTGTGTTTAGCTAAGGAAAGAAACTCATAAAGGTTTGGAACTATGTGAACTTTATTACATATTTAGCTATAACAGTGCTAATGCAAAACACAAAGGCAAAATAAGTGTTTGGCAAATTAGGATTTTTTTTATTTATTTATGTATTTTATTTATCATTTAATTAAGTCAATACACTATAAAAATGCCTTTCTTATTTTTTCCTTGTTTCTGGTTTAAATATAAAAATCCTGCCACTTTATTTAAAAAATCTGTAGGCAATGTAGACTGAAAATTTAACTAGTAACTAGTGCTTGGGTTAATGTTCACAAAGCTGAAACACTTTAGATTTGCAGAAATTTTTAAACAGATTTTAAACTTAACTGGGATATTTATCATTAACAATGTATTGCAATTGTTTAAATAATGTGTAATCTGTAAAAAACAACAAGTTTGAAAATGGTCAGTATTTGAAAAAATATATTTGAATGAATATTTAAAAATGTAACAGATTACATGTATTTGGTTTCACCACACAGTTTAGCATTTTGATTTGTATTGTAATTTTGCAGATGTACCTCCAGGTTGTATTGCTGATCATATTATTTAAATTCTTCTTTACTGCAGGTGCTGTCAGACAGAATCCCCTCACTCCCCTCATTGAGCGTAAAACAAAAATATTTCTGTGAAATATATTTCTGACTTTTATGCAGGATCAGGAGTGAAGGTATCTTCTGATTGTAAAGAGAAGTGTAGCTGCTTATGGGGCCGTTTACATACTGCATCTTTAGCGCACGCGGAATCACATTGGAATTGCATATTGTGCACGCTCACATTTCCCAAGCTCACCCAGTTGAAAACTACGAGTCACACGGCAAGAACTGACCGATCAGCTTCAGGCTTTGTATGGAATATACATTTTTGTAGACTAATTACCTCAAACAAACACAGAACACTCAAACACTGCAGTGCTTTTGCATACTATGGATGTCAGTGGTTACAGGTATCCAGTTTTCTTCTAAATTACTTTTTTATGTTTAAAAAAGACAAACAGGTTTGGAGCAAGTGAATGATGAGAGAAGTTTATTTAAATGAACTCTTTATGTCTTTTGAATATGTCAAGCTTCTGTGATCAACCCATTGTAATTTTTTTAGTGAATATTTAATTACAGAAGGAGCTGCAGTTTATTCTGTATTTTTACAGGTATATTTTATATGTTTTAAAAGTAACTTCAAAGTAAAATAATTAGTAATCTATTTTTTACATGAAGTAATCTATTACTAATCTATTTACTTTTACCTCTGTAATCTATTACTTTTTAAAGTAACTTACCCAACACTGTATATTTATATGCACTACCAGTCAAAAGTTTGGGGTCAGTTTTTTTTTCATGTTTTTATATATATATATATATATTTATTTATTATTATTATTTTTAAACCTATGTACATTTATATGTATTATATCATATTTGCATCAAATATATAACATTTATATTTAACAATTATTTCTATTTTTATTTCTATTTGGTATTGTTCTGTTTGTTGTATGTTGTTTAAATGTTTTCTAACTCTTTATTTGTCCACATTTTGTTCAGTAATTGTTTTATCTAAATGTAATTTGCATTGATTAAAGATTAAACTATTTGATTTTAATATTTGTTGTGTGATTTACTCAGTTAATATATGTGGTCAGCCACATGCGGGCCACATAAGGGCCACAGAGCTCAGCCTTACTAATCTTAAATGCAAGGCCTATATCTGGGCCACATAAAAATTGTATTACTTGGCTCAAGCTTGGTGGAGTTGTGGCACTATTTTGGTTCAGTTCTGGCTAAAAAGATGTGGGCCAGTTCTGGGCCGGGGAACACTAACTGATCTCGGCCACATCTTAGCTGTTGATCTGGGCCAGATCAGGGCCAAAGGAAATTTGTTGACTGGGAGCATATCACTTCAGTTGTATCTTTACATTGTTTTTTATTTATTTATTTATAATATAATAATTGTATAAGGGTAATAATATTCTAATTTGTAATACATTTTTAAAAAGTATTTATTAAAATAATATATTTATCATTTTATATATTTATAAATAAACGACGTGGTTTGATGTGGGGGCGTGGCTTGTGGGTATGGGCGGGGCTTAAATTATCACTCCAAGCTAAAGCCAAAAGTTGGCAGCAGTGATAATCAGTACTAGTATCTAATGAATACTACTTAATGGAAAAGATACTAACATCTACAAAATAAGTACTAATAACATTTAACCTGTTCTAGTATATATTTTAATGTCAAAACGGCATGCCATACGCTGTGAAACCGTTGGAAAAAGTACCTGCCCGTTTTCTCCACAATCACCACAATGGTTTGTTTTGTCAGACTACGTTTCCAGAGAAACTACATTTCCCATAATGCTCATACGCGACGTCATGTCTGCGTCCACTCCATTTTGACGCACAAAACGCGTCACCGTGGTAACTGGCCGAGGCGCTGTACCGTGTCGTTTTACGCTGTAGTGGCTAAAGGGCTGAGGGATTCTGTTATTATCGGCAACAGACAGTCCAACTGTCTGTATACGACCTGGACAACGCTATCTGTGGCGGAAGGCCCCTGCTAAAGCGCGGAGATGTTGAATATGTGGAAAGTCAGGGAGTTGGTGGATAAAGCGTGAGTATTCCCAAGCTTTTGCTTACTAAGGGACTTGTGTATTGATTCAGAGGCCCGTTACTTAAAAAGGTGCGGACCCATGACGTCACATGCTCAGCTGATCGCTAGTGTCACAAGATTTAATGTTATCAGCTCTATTTCATTTTAATCCAATTTAGGAATCCTTCCTGATCATGTGCTTCTTAAATCTACACATGTAAATCCACACATTTACTGTCACCATGTTTTATTTTCAAGGCTGTGTTTCAAACTCCAGCGAGTTGCATGAATCGACAGAATATTTAAACATGACAGGAACGTGAAGCATTTTGGGGTGTAATAGACGCCTTTTGCATGCGTGCAATGCTTTACAATATCGATTTGGTAGATCGCTATTTGCACAGAATTGTATTTCTTGTCAATACTGCACTGCTAATCTCATTACATAGCGGCAAATACTTAACTGAATCAAACAGCAAATGAACTTGACTAGTCTCTGACAGTATTAGTATTCTCTTTGTGCAGTCATATCTGTTTTATTTTCATTTTGTTACCGTTTCCACTCACTATGGTGTTAAAGGTTGTATTTATTTAACATGTTCACAGGCCCATTGTATTGACTAATTAGTCCTTTAGTTTAGCTTAAGTCATCACGCTAAATTCATAAGGATAAAGGTATGGCTCAACTTAATCGTCACATCTTTGGTGTTACTGACTTACTGATTCGTTCTATTACTGATTTTAGCTGTAGGCCTGACTCTAAAATTACCAACTTAGTAGTAGATCTACCTTTGGATCATTGTTCAGTCGCGCTAAATGCTTATCACCTGAAAAAACAAAACACTTTTTTCTAAATGTTTTAGCAAATTTATTTTACATTGGATTGCATCACGGTGTAGCAAGATCATACTATTAAGAAACATTATTATTAACCTTTTTTACTTTTATAAAAAATATTATAATACAATAATAATTAGATAATAGCATTAATTTTATTGTATGATTTAAAATTTTTATAGATTATTTATGTATTTGTTGCTCTTTTGACCATTTATCATTAAAAAATAATATTATTCTCAGCAACTTTTGATTAGTGGCTGTTTAGAGAGCACCTCTGATGCAAAACCGATGTTTGGAAACTGGGCAAAACTGTGTGTAAGTATAGCATGCTCACAGTCATACTGGAGTAAAAGAAATGCACGTCTCTCTTTTTTTCATTTTCTGATGTTAAAATAGAATCCACATACCAGTGGTTTTGAGGCTCAACGTGATGTAGGAGTGTGGTTTTCCCCGCCCACTGAATTGATTGACAGGGCATATTAACGTTTCACCATAGTAATGCATATAAACATGTCCCCAGAACAAGATTGGCAAGGAAACTGGGATTAAAAGAACTGTTGTAACTCTCGCTGATCAGCTTTGCCTCACAAATGAGTTTTAGAAACATTTAAAAACATTTGTACATGTCTGTAATAAAGAAAAGACTGTAAAATCTTTATGTAATTCATTACCACTGGAATCACCACAGCCACATAGTGTCAGTACAACTATATAGGAGGACACTTCAATCATACAACAGCTGTCTTGGTTTGTGACTGTTAAATCAGGTTTATTTTGTACAGTAGCATAATGGATATTTACACAACAGTGTATATTAACTTGCATCTTGTCACATTTGCTGCAAGTAGACATCCAGAATGGTGCGACGTTAAATGTGTGTACAGTATGTGTGTACTGCAAACTTTGTAATGTAGCTTTGTAGCATTTTTGTGTGACTCATCATTGCAGAAAGGCTTGAATACAACATGCAACAAGTACATCAAATAACATAAATTCATTCATTCATTTTCTTTTCAGCTTACTCCCTTTATTAATCTGTGGTCGCCACAGCGGAATGAACCACCAACTTATCCAGCATATGTTTTAGCCAGCTGCAACCCATCACTGGGAAACAACCATACACACTCATTTACTCACATACACTATGGATAATTTAGCTTACCCAATTCACCTGTACCACATGTCTTTGGACTTGTGGGGGAACCCAGAGCACCCTGAGGAAACCCACGCGAATGCGGGGAGAACATGCAACAAACTCCACACAGAAATGCCAACTGACCCAGCTGAGGCTCGAACAAGCGACCTTCTTGATGTGAGGCGACAGCACTACCTACTGCGTCACCGCGTCACCCTACATCAAATAACAAATACATTAAAAATATTTTTGACTAATATACTGGATCTCTTTCCTAGTGATAGGATGCAGCTGGAAGTGCATCCACTTTGTAAAACATATGCTTGATAAGTTGGCAGTTCATTGCTGTGCTGTGGCGACCCCAGATTTAAAAAGGGACTAAGCCGAAAAAGGGCAGCATGGTGGCGCAGTGGCTAGCGCTCTCTCCTCACAGCAAGAAGGTCACTGGTTCAAGCCTCGGCTGGGTCAGTTGGCATTTCAGTGTAAAGTTTGCATGTTCTCCCCGTGTTCGCGTGAGTTTCCTCCGGGTGCTCCTGTTTCCCCCACAAGTCCAAAGACATGCGGTACTGGTGAATTGGGTAAGCTAATGAGGCCGTAGTGTGTGTGTGTGTGTTAATATAAGTGTATGGGTGTTTCCCAGTGATGGGTTGCAGCTAGAAGTGCATCTGCTGCGTAATACATGTGCTGGATAGGTTGGCGGTTCATTTCTCTGTGGCGACTCCAGATTGATAAAGGGACTAAGCCAAAAAGAAAACGAATTAATGAACGAATGAATGAATGCTGGATCTCTGCTTCATTCGCATCAGCATTTAAAGGCACAGGCCCAAAAACAGCTATGCTTAACTTTGACCCCACAATTCATATTTTCAGCAGGGTATAATAAATAATCTCATGGATAGTTTGAGCTGAAACTTTATATCCGTATTGATTTGTAGTAAGTTTGCAGTAATCTCTGAGATTTTAGTGACAGTTTCAGAACTTGTCTGAGTTTATTACATCTGTGATTGTGAACAAAAAAAGAATAAACAGTCCGTGTGTCATATGTGTCAAGTCCAGGACCGCCTGGAGCTTCCAACATTTTTAAACACTATTAACAGTCCTCATCAGTTTCCTGTGCAGCACATGCGAGTTGCTATAGTAATTGTAAATGTTTGGGAGAAGCGCATTTATTTCGAACTGTGATCAGAACTGACTGGAACTACCAGGGCATTTAAACGAAAATAATGCACACCCTCCAGCCAATCAGAATCAAGAATTTCAACAGACCATGGAATATATATATATATATATATATATATATATATATATATA
>CAIGQZ010032056.1:35582-52674 GCA_903798205.1 Danio tinwini | reverse complement strand
ATAAAGAGAGAGAGAGCTCATATATATATATATATCTATCTATCCATCCATCCATCTATCTGTCACAATATATATCTGTCTATCTATATAATAAATATGTATATATGTAAAAAAAAATATTGATATTAGCAACCATCAGATAGAAAAAAATCAGCCATGTTGAGTTGTAAAACATGCCAGGTGAGCAGTATTTAGCAGTAAATTTCTTTCTTTTTGCCACAATTATGAAACCGCAAAGGTTCCTACACTCTTAGAAATAAAGGTACGCGAGCTGTCACTGGGGTGGTACCTTTTTAAAAGGTACAAATTTGTACCTAAAAGGTCCATATTAATACCTTAAGGGTACATCAGAATCTGAATCAGAATCAGTTTTATTGCCAAGTGTGCTTCACACACACAAGAAATTTGTTTTGGCAACAGAAGCTTCCAGTGTACATAAAGTGACAAGTGACAACACAAAATTGAAGAAAAGAAAAGGCAATAAACTTTAAACATTAAACAAAGATGCAGTTAGTCAAAAAGATCTGGATGTTGAGTTGTATGTACAGATATTTTGTAAATATAGTTATAAGTGCGTATGAGAAAGTATTGCTCGTTTATTGCACAGTAGGGGAATATTTAACTGTTCATGAGGTAGATGGCCTGAGGAAAGAAACTTTTTCTGTGTCTGGCTGTTTGGGTGCTTGGTGCTCTGTAGCGCCGACCAGACGGTAACAGTTCGAACAGTTAGTGTGCTGGGTGTGAGTCGTCCAGAGTGATTTTACGAGCCCTTTTACTCACTTTGGAAGAGTACAGTTCTTGAAGTGTAGGAAGGGTAGTGCCAGTGATTTGTTCAGCAGTCCGGACTATTCGCTGTAGTCTATGGAGGTTGGTTTTGGCAGCTGAGCTGAACCAGACTGTGATTGAAGTGCAGAGGATGGATTGGATGACAGCTGAGTAGAACTGTACGAGCAGCTCCTGTGGCAGGTTGAACTTCCTCAGCTGACAAAGGAAGTATAGTCTCTGCTGGGCTTTCTTTACAATGGAGTAAATGTGATTGTCCCACTTCAGATCCTGAGAGATGGTGGTGCCCAGGAACATGAATGACTCTACTGCAGCCACAGTGCTGTTCATGATGGTGAGTGGGGTGAGTGCAGGGGGGTTTCACCTAAAGTCCACTATCATCTCCACTGTTTTGAGCGTGTTCAGCTCCAGGTTGTTGTATCTGCACCATAAAGCCAGCCGCTTCACCTCCTGTCTGTATGCAGACTCGTCATCGTTCCGGATGAGGCCGATAACAGTAGTGTCATCCGCAAACTTCAAGAGCTTAATGGAGGGGTCTTTTGCTGTGCAGTCATTTGTGTACAGGGAGAAGAGCAGTGGGGAGCGAACACATCCCTGGGGGGCACCAGTGCTGATGCTGCGGCTGTCGGATGTGATTTTACCCATTCTGACTAGCTGTTGTCTATCTGTCAGAAAGCTGGTGATCCATTGACAGACAGAGCTAGGGACAGACAGCTGGGTCAGTTTGTTCTCGAACAGTGATGGGACGATGGTGTTAAAGGCAGAACTGAAGTCCACAAACAGTATCCTTGCATAGTTCCCTGGTTTGTCCAGATGTTTGAGCCAGTTGGTCCGCACAAGTTCTCAGACAGGCTGGTGAAACACCGTCTGGACCTAGTGCTTTTGAGTACATATTAGTACCTAAAAAGTACAAAAGTGTTCCTTTAAAAAATTTGTAGGTACTAATATATACTTTTGAGGTTCCAATATGGACCCTTTAAGTACAAATGTGTACCTTTTGACAAGGTATCACCCCAGTCACAGCTCGCGTACCTTTATTTTTGAGAGTGTATATGGGTCATTTTTTATTCTTTTTTTTTTTTTTTACAGTTTTTCTCAGTCGCTTTGATGTATTTCTCACAACACCATTTACATTTGCACAACAGTTAATGCATTTCTCAAAACAATTAATACAAACTGCAAAACCTTGTTGATAACCTGCAAAAGCTTGTCACTTGCTCAAAATGGATAGCTCATTCCTCAAAAGCAAGTATTGTCAGTGTCATCAAGATAAAAAGTCCTGATTTCATTGTTAATGAGCAAGATAGTCAAATGGCTTTGTCATGTTTTCATTATGACATTTTACTCTGTACATTTTTTCCAAAGCAAAAAAGTCAGATTTTGGTGACACTTTCTGAAAATGCTCAAGACAGCACTACTTGCACAGCCAGTTGAAAACAGTAAAGTTATACATCACTGTATTTAGTGAGGTATCTGAGTACTAGCCAATAAATATGTATGTTTCACATTTTTACTGCATATGCTTTTTGCAATTCTAATTCATTCACAGCATTGTGCAACAGAATAAATACACCCTTATTTAAAACAAGCATAAACTTATATTGGGTAGAGCTGTGAACAACTGTAAACAATATTGCAGTACATATTGGAACTGAACCTACAAAATGCATAGGTCTGTAAATCATTCACGAAATTGTTGAATTTAGAAGACATTTTCATAAAAAAAGATTAATTTAAAAACAAATTTACTTGACAGAATTTGACAACTAGTTCAACATTTTTGTATGTAATGACTCAAGTAATGAAATGAGAATAATTAGTTTTATATAGAATAACTATTCAGCATTCACAAGTTTAGTTAATTTTGACTGACATGGCATAAGCAAATAATAATGTTATAAAACAGCAGAGAGTTGTATGAAAGCAATTGATGCATGTCTAAAAGCATTTGCAATTTGTTGGAAGGAATGAGAAATTGCTACCATGATGTGCACAAATGATTAATTGTTTGGAGAAATGCATTAACTGTTGTGCAAATGTACTGTTGTGAGAAATGCACCAAAGCGACTGAGAAAAAATGTAATTGATGTACGGCTGCGCATGCTCGAGTGACGTCACTGCCACTGCTACGCTAACCGGGCTGTGTTTGTAGCTCTCTATTGCATAGATTCGCAATTTGCATTTTTATTATCAAATACCTCCACTTTCGCTAAATACTACTTAGGGGGAACAATCCCTAAATACATTTTTATACAACATTTAGCACTTTATACAAATAAATCTACTTTAAAAACGTTCTGTCTCTCGAGCATCCGCCTGTTTGTAGCTTTGGCCTGCTAGCATCGCTAGTCAGCTATGGAGCTGGGATGGCTGGATGAACGCATCCGCCTTTTGCAGGTGAGACGGGCTGAACTCACGGCGCAGCAGGCCTCGCTCGCTGTGTCCCGTGCGCCAGTCCGCTCATCTGAGATAAGTGCACAATACAGCAGTGACACTCCGTCCACTTCAACCCCACGTGTTTCTCTGTCCAGGCCCAGCGCACCTAGGACGCGATCTACTACATTCACTTGGGATAAAACAAAATGCGGTTGGTCCAACCCATCGCTTAAAGCATACATTAGATCTAATATTGTCTTACGGAATTGAGGTCTTTGATGTAGACATTATACCACAAAGTGATGATATTACAGACCACTACCTCTTGCTATATAAGCTGCGTTCACCTGAAATTATCAGATCTGCACCAATATACCGCCCTGGTAGGACTATCGTTCCATCCACTAAGGATGAATTCATAAATAACTTACCTGATCTTTCTTTAATTCGAAATACACCCGCAAACGTAAATGACCTTGATGTAGTAACCAGCAGTATGGATGCCATCTTTACTAGCACACTAAATACGGTGGCACCCATTAAATTAAAAAAGGCTAGAGAGAATAAAACTACACCATGGTACAATAGTCATACTCGCGCTCTCAAAACAGCAACCCGTGCCCTGGAAAGTAAATGGAAAAAAACAAACTTAGAGGTTTTTAGAATTGCGTACAAAGACAGTATGTCCAGCTATAGGAGGGCTCTTAAATCTGCCAGGGCTGAGCACCTCAGCAAACTGATTTAAAATAATCATAACAATCCTAGATTTTTATTTAGCACCATTGCTAAATTAACAAATAATCAGTCATCCTTGGAACAAAATGTCCCACCGCATATTAGTAGTGATGACTTCATGAATTTTTTCAGTGATAAAATAGAAGACTTTAGACAGAAAATAGAAGATGTTAAACTTTCTGCACCACCTTATACTCCAGATCCAGTAAACATTCCACTGAATCAAAATAACCTACAATGCTTCAAAATCATAGAACAGGAAGAGCTAGATAAAGTTATAAATAGTTCTAAACCAGCTACATGTATGTTAGATCCAATTCCAACAAAATTACTGAAAGATTTGCTACCTGTTATAGGAGAACTTCTCCTTAACGTTATCAACTCTTCTTTAGCTTTAGGCCATGTTCCAAATCCTTACAAGCTAGCTGTTATTAAACCTATTATTAAGAAACCACAACTGGACCCCAGCAACTTAGCTAATTATAGGCCTATTTCAAATTTCAGTCTAAAATACTAGAAAAAGTTGTTTCTACCCAATTATGCTCCTTTCTGCAGATGAACAATATTTTTGAAGTGTTTCAGTCAGGTTTCAGGCCTCATCACAGCACAGAAACCGCATTAGTGAAAATAACCAACAATTTACTCTTAGCTGCTGACCAAGGGTGCATCTCACTATTAGTTCTACTAGATCTTAGCGCCGCTTTTGACACCATTGATCACAATATTCTCATAGACCGCTTATATTCTACAGGTGTCCAAGAACAGGCTCTTCAATGGTTTAGGTCATACTTAGCTGATCGTTACCAGTTTGTGAATATTAATGGACAACTTTCACAAGTAAGACTGGTAAAGTACGGGGTCCCTCAAGGATCAGTTTTAGGCCCTTTGCTGTTTACAATATACATGCTTCCCCTGGGGGACATTATTAGAAAACATGGGATCAGTTTTCACTGCTATGCAGATGATACTCAATTATACATTTCAACTAAACCGGATGAGATGTCTAAACTGTCTAAGCTAACTGAGTGTATTAAAGATGTTAAAGACTGGATGACCAACAATTTTCTTCTCTTAAACTCAGACAAAACAGAATTATTACTTGTTGGGCCTAAATCCTGTACACAGCAGTTCTAACAACTCGACCTGCAACTAGAGGGATACAAAGTTAGAGTTAGCTCTACTATAAAAGATCTGGGTGTCATATTAGACAGCAATTTAACCTTTAAAAATCATATATACCATGTCACAAAAACTGCCTTCTTTCATCTAAGAAATATTGCTAAATTGCGAAGTATGCTATCCATCTCAGATGCAGAAAAGCTAGTTCATGCTTTCATGACTTCTAGGCTGGATTACTGTAATGCTCTGTTTGCTGGTTGCCCAGCATCCTCTATTAACAAACTTCAGCTAGTACAAAATTCAGCTGCCAGAGTTTTTACCAGGTCTAGAAAATATGATCATATCACCCCAATTTTATCCTCCTTACACTGGCTGCCTGTTAAGTTTTGTATTGAATTTAAAATATTGCTTCTTACCTATAAAGCCTTAAATAATCTAGCTCCTGTTTGTCTAACCAACCTCTTGTCTCGCTACAATCCAACCCGCTCTTTAAGATCTCAAAACTCAGGGCTTCTTGTAGTACCTAGAATAGCTAAATCGAGTAAAGGAGGTCAAGCCTTCTCATTTATGGCCCCTAAACTCTGGAATAGCCTTCCTGATAATGTCCGAGGCTCAGACACACTCTCATTCTTCAAAACTAGATTAAAGACCTATCTTTTTAGCAAAGCATACACTTAGTGCATTACATAGCGGTATGACGCATGATGTGCCCCACACACGATTTTGCTTCTTGTTTATATACACTATGAACAGCGGCTACGCTAATTATTCTCCTTATTCTGTATTTCCACCTGGGGGTACTCATCTCGAGACCCTCAGACTATGCAGTGCCACTGATGCGATCCAAGACCAGCGACGAGACGATCCCAAGGTTTCCGGACCAGGCCGTATCCTGAGCTGCTACTGTGGTGGTCATGATGGAGAGCATGAGACTGGTTCTTGTGATGCTCCAAGGACAGACGTGTCTTCACTGAGGTCCAGCTACTGCGCTTAGACTGCAGCTCTGCACAAGACGTTTGGCCATAGGAGAAATGGTCGTGCCCAACTGAGCCTGGTTTCTCTCAAGGTTTTTTAAATTCTTCACTTTCGCCAATTGGTGAAGTTTTTTCCTCGCCGCTGTCACCACTGGCTTGCATGGTTCAGGATCTGTAGAGCTGCGCATCGATGGAATTGCTCCTCAGTGTTTGGACTCTCAGTAGTGATTATTAAACCACACTGAACTGAGCTAAACTAAACTGAACTTAATAACTGAAAACTGAACTGACACTGTTTCAATTCACTATAAACTTCCATGTGAAGCTGCTTTGACACAATCTACATTGTATAAGCGCTATACAAATAAAGATGAATTGAACTGAATTGAATTCAATGTACAAACACAAGAACTGGAAAAAACATAAATATTGGTGTGAGTTTAAAACAAGATATTGTATGAAAGCCTGTAATAGTAAACAACGAAATGCATTTAATTTAAAGATTCTTAAACAAATGTTCAGGCATGATTGAAATAACATAGGAAACGAATGTGGGTCATTTTAGACCCATGGTGTGCATTAAACGGGTCATGACACAAAAATATTTTTATTTAAAAAGTAAAAAAGTAAAAAACAAAAGAAAGCTTTGTGCTGATAAAAAACAAGTTTATAGAAGAATTCCTGGAATACTAAGTGATGAAGTTAAAAGCTTGCAAAGATATTGAAAAAATAAACATAGTCGGGTCACTTTAGACCCATGTAGTGCATCAAAGGGTGTAGTATCTATCTAATAAATATCTAATAATAAGCAATAGTATGTATTAAATTTATTAATTCATTTTCTTTTCAGCTAAGTCTCTTTATGAATCAGTGGTCGCCACAGCGAAATGATCCGCCAACTTATTTTAAAACCACATATGTTTTACGCAGCGGATGCTCTTTCAGTTGCAACTCATCACTCTCATACACTCTAATTCATACACCTACATTACGGACAATTTAGCTTACCCAATTCACCTATAGCACATGCGGACACGGGGAGAACATGCAAACTCCACACAGAAATGCCAACTGATCCAGCCGAGGCTCGAACCAGCAACCTTCTTGCTGTGAGGCGACAGCGCTACCTACTGCATTAAATAGATACTAATATCTAATAAGTAGTACCTACTCGTATCTAATGAATAAGTACTAGTACCTAATGAATAAGTACCAGTATAGATGAAGGTGAACTGGGTAGGCTAAATTGTCCATAGTGTATGTGTGTGAATGGATGTGTATGGATGTTTCCCAGTGATGGATTGCAACGGGAAGGGCATCTGCTGCCTAAAACATATGCTGGATAAGTTGGTGGTTCATTCCGCTGTGGCGACCCCAGTAAATAAAGGGATTGAGCTGAAAAGAAACTGACTGAATGAATGCTGTCCCAGTCCGCTCCTGTTAGTATCTATTTATTAGGTACTAGTATCTATATTAGGTATATATGGCAGTTCTCCTCCATGAACCGCCACCTTATCGTGGTGGAGGGGTTTAAGTGCCTGAGTGATCCAAAGAGCTATGTTGTCAGGGGCTAATGCCCCTGGTAGGGTCTTCCAAGGCAAAAAGGTCTTAGGTGACAGGTCAGACTAAGTGCGGTTCAAAAACCCTTCTGAATACAAGAACATCAAGGACCGTGACGTTGCCCGGTATGGCGCAGCCGGGGCCCCACCCTGGAGCCAGGCCTGGGGTTGGGGCTCGTATGCGAGCGCCTGGTGGCCAGGTTTTTTCCCACGGAACCCGGCCGGGCTTAGCCCGAAGGAGCGACGTAGGACCATCCCCCCGCAGGCCCACCACCTGCAGGAGGAGCCGTAAGGGGTCGGTGCATTGTGGAATGGGTGGTGGTCGAAGGTTAGGACCACGACAACCCGATCGTCAGGCACAGAAACTGGCTCTTGGGACATGGAATGTCACCTCACTGGGTTGGAAGGAGCCTGAGCTTGTGCGGGAGGTGGAATGGTACCAACTAGAGATAGTTGGGCTTACCTCCACGCACAGCTGAGGCTCTGGAACTCAACTTCTTGAGAAGGGCTGGACTTTCTTCTATTCTGGAGTTGCTCACGGTGAGAGGCGGTGGGCTTGTGTGGGCTTCCTTATACCTCCCCAACTTATGTGTTGGAGTTTTCCCCGGTGAACGAGAGGGTCGCCTCCCTGCGCCTTCGGGTCAGGGATAGGTCTCTTACTGGGGTTTGTGCCTACGGGCCGAACACCATTGCAGAGTACCCAGCCTTCTTGGAGTCCTTGGGAGTGGTGCTGGAAGGGGCTCAGACTGAGGACACCATTGTTCTACTGGGGGACTTCAATGCCCACGTGGGTAATGACAGTGATAACTGGAGTGGCGTGATTGGGAGGAACAACCTCCCTGATCTGAATCCGAGTGGTGTTCTGTTATTGGACTTTTGTGCTAATCACAGTTTGTCCATAACGAACACCATGTTCAAGCATAAGGGTGTCCATCAGTGCACATGGCACCAGAACACGCTAGGACGGAGGTCAATGATCGACTTTGTGGTTGTATCATCTGATCTCCGACCATATGTCTTGGACACTCGGGTAAAGAGAGGGGCAGAGCTGTCAACTGATCACCATCTGGTGGTGAGTTGGATCCGCTGGCTAGGGGGAAAGCTGGACAGACCTGGCAGGCCCAAGCTTATTGTGAGGGTTCTCTGCGAACGTCTGGCTGAACCTCAAGTCAGAGGTGTTTTTAGCTCTCACCTCCAGAAGAGCTTTGACCAGATCCCAAGGGAGGCTGGAGACATGGAGACTGAATGGTCCATCTTCTCCAACTCCATTGTTAACGTGGCTGTGAGGAGCTGTGGCCGTAGGGTCTGTGGTGCCTGTCGGGGCGGCAATGGAGGAGACCATGGAGGAAGACTATCGGTCTGCCCCAAAGAGATTCTGGCAAACTGTCCGGCGCCTCAGGAGGTGAAAGCAGCTCCACATTGACACTGTTTACAGCGGAAGTGGGGAGCTGTTGACTTCAACTGGGGATGTGGTCGGACGGTGGAAGGAATACTTTGAGGATCTCCTTAACCCCACCAACATGTCTTTCATTGAGGAAGCAGAGACTGTGGATGCTGGGGTGGACTCACCCATCACTCAAGCTGAGGTCACTGAGGTAGTTTGCAAGCTCCACAGTGGCAAAGCAGCGGGGGTGGATGAGATTCACTCTGTCAATCTAAGGTCTCTGGATGTTGTAGGGCTGTCTTGGCTGACACATCTCTACAACATCGCATGGAGGTCGGGGACAGTACCTCTGGACTGGGCAACTGGGGAGGTGGTTCCCATTTTTAAGAAGGGGGGCCGGAGGGTGTGCTCCAATTATAGGGGAATCACACTCCTTAGCCTCCAGGGGAAAGTCTATGCCAGGGTACTGGAGAGGAGGATCCGGCCGATGGTTGAACCTAGGATCCAGGAGGAACAATGTGGTTTTCGTCCGGGCCGTGGTACACTGGACCAGCTCTATACCCTCACCAGGGTGCTCGAGGGTTCATGGGAGTATGCCCAACCAGTCCACATGTGTTTTGTGGACTTGGAGAAGGCGTTCGACCATGTCCCCATGACCATGTCCCTGCATTTTATGGCAGAGGTAACAACCTTTAATGTACAGGTGTCAGTGCGGAGTGAGTTTTGGAAATCGACAAAATTAAAGTTTAACTAATATGATGATGATCCTATTTTTAATAGCATATCTCCTGATAGATTGTTTTGTATGAAGCAGAAAGGAGAGATGAAGTCAGGGAGTTTAGACTTAAACCTAATTCTTGGCCATAAGTCAGGTCTAAGACAACACACAACAGATAATTCTATAAAACATATTTTTTTGTGTTCTATACAATCTATAGAATTTCATTCTAATAAAATAAATTATATTCATTCATTCATTTTCCTTCAGCTTAGTCTCTCTTTCAGAGGTCGCCACAGCAGAATGAACTGCCAACTGATTCGGCATATTTTTTACGCAGTGGATGCCCTTCCAGCCGCAACCAAGTACTGGGAAACACCCATACACACTCATTCCCATATACACTTATGCACTACATCCAATTAAGTTCATCAATTTCCCTATATCGCATGTGTCACTCGAACCAGTGACCTTCTTGCTGTGAGGTGTGACAGTGCTAACCACTGAGCCACCATGCTGTCCTGAAATTAATATATTTACATAAAATATTTCTTAAATGATCTTAGCCCAGATAGCAAGAACATTTGGGCCAAATGTGGGTGATAGCTGGCACGTGGCGTAGGTATGGCATGGCTGAACAGATATGGGCCAGATTATTACCATATATGTTTTACAATACATTCAGAATAGGCAGGAATGTTCTTCTGGTTCACAGCTCCTTTTGCAGTATGTGGGCCAGATAACAAAAAACACATAAGATCCTAGTAAGGTTCAGCTATGGCTGACATAGGTAAATATCAACTTCTGGCTGACTTTGGGATTGCAATTGGAAAACACGCGAAACTGAACACAGGTGAATCGTATGCAGACATCTGCCACAACACACTTTGTTGCCAAGACTTCTGTGGAAGTTTGACATCTTCCTCCCTGTCATTTGCTTCAGGTAAGTGATAATTTGGCATTTAAAGTGAGTTTACTTAAATATTCAATATTAAATATAAAAGTTAGAACTCATTGAGTGGTTAGTTAATCATTTAATTAAGAAATATGTCGAGTTAAATAGCATTTTCCTCTCTGAATGTGGTGTTTACATAATGTTAGCGCTTCAACAGTTTGCTGTTTAAATTAACGTTAGCATTAAAGTTATTTCCAATTATGAGAGAATATAGTTTAATTATTATAGATAAATATCAATTTGTGTAAATGTTCAGTCACGCTTCAGTGTGGTTTAGTAAGGTTTAACATAAAAGCCACCCCGTTAGGCCTAACATGATAGTGGAAGCCAATAGAAAAAATGTCTTATAATTGTAAAATAAACTAACAATATGGGTATAATGTTTCTGTACAATATAGAGCTGAAACTCAACAACAAACATTTATGAATCAACAAATTTTTGTTGACTAATGGTCATTTAATATCACAAAATAATTTATTTTGAAGAAACCTGAAAACCTGTGACAATTGACTTCAGTATTTGTTTCTCCTACTATGTAAGTCAATGGTTACAGGTTTTCAGCTTCCTTCAAAATATCATCTTTTGTGTTTAGCTAAGGAAAGAAATTCATAAAGGTTTGGAACTATGTGAACTTTATTACATATTTAGCTATAACAGTGCTAATGCAAAACACAAAGGCAAAATAAGTGTTTGGCAAATTAGGATTTTTTTTATTTATTTATGTATTTTATTTATCATTTAATTAAGTCAATACACTATAAAAATGCCTTTCTTATTTTTTCCTTGTTTCTGGTTTAAATATAAAAATCCTGCCACTTTATTTAAAAAATCTGTAGGCAATGTAGACTGAAAATTTAACTAGTAACTAGTGCTTGGGTTAATGTTCACAAAGCTGAAACACTTTAGATTTGCAGAAATTTTTAAACAGATTTTAAACTTAACTGGGATATTTATCATTAACAATGTATTGCAATTGTTTAAATAATGTGTAATCTGTAAAAAACAACAAGTTTGAAAATGGTCAGTATTTGAAAAAATATATTTGAATGAATATTTAAAAATGTAACAGATTACATGTATTTGGTTTCACCACACAGTTTAGCATTTTGATTTGTATTGTAATTTTGCAGATGTACCTCCAGGTTGTATTGCTGATCATATTATTTAAATTCTTCTTTACTGCAGGTGCTGTCAGACAGAATCCCCTCACTCCCCTCATTGAGCGTAAAACAAAAATATTTCTGTGAAATATATTTCTGACTTTTATGCAGGATCAGGAGTGAAGGTATCTTCTGATTGTAAAGAGAAGTGTAGCTGCTTATGGGGCCGTTTACATACTGCATCTTTAGCGCACGCGGAATCACATTGGAATTGCATATTGTGCACGCTCACATTTCCCAAGCTCACCCAGTTGAAAACTACGAGTCACACGGCAAGAACTGACCGATCAGCTTCAGGCTTTGTATGGAATATACATTTTTGTAGACTAATTACCTCAAACAAACACAGAACACTCAAACACTGCAGTGCTTTTGCATACTATGGATGTCAGTGGTTACAGGTATCCAGTTTTCTTCTAAATTACTTTTTTATGTTTAAAAAAGACAAACAGGTTTGGAGCAAGTGAATGATGAGAGAAGTTTATTTAAATGAACTCTTTATGTCTTTTGAATATGTCAAGCTTCTGTGATCAACCCATTGTAATTTTTTTAGTGAATATTTAATTACAGAAGGAGCTGCAGTTTATTCTGTATTTTTACAGGTATATTTTATATGTTTTAAAAGTAACTTCAAAGTAAAATAATTAGTAATCTATTTTTTACATGAAGTAATCTATTACTAATCTATTTACTTTTACCTCTGTAATCTATTACTTTTTAAAGTAACTTACCCAACACTGTATATTTATATGCACTACCAGTCAAAAGTTTGGGGTCAGTTTTTTTTTCATGTTTTTATATATATATATATATATTTATTTATTATTATTATTTTTAAACCTATGTACATTTATATGTATTATATCATATTTGCATCAAATATATAACATTTATATTTAACAATTATTTCTATTTTTATTTCTATTTGGTATTGTTCTGTTTGTTGTATGTTGTTTAAATGTTTTCTAACTCTTTATTTGTCCACATTTTGTTCAGTAATTGTTTTATCTAAATGTAATTTGCATTGATTAAAGATTAAACTATTTGATTTTAATATTTGTTGTGTGATTTACTCAGTTAATATATGTGGTCAGCCACATGCGGGCCACATAAGGGCCACAGAGCTCAGCCTTACTAATCTTAAATGCAAGGCCTATATCTGGGCCACATAAAAATTGTATTACTTGGCTCAAGCTTGGTGGAGTTGTGGCACTATTTTGGTTCAGTTCTGGCTAAAAAGATGTGGGCCAGTTCTGGGCCGGGGAACACTAACTGATCTCGGCCACATCTTAGCTGTTGATCTGGGCCAGATCAGGGCCAAAGGAAATTTGTTGACTGGGAGCATATCACTTCAGTTGTATCTTTACATTGTTTTTTATTTATTTATTTATAATATAATAATTGTATAAGGGTAATAATATTCTAATTTGTAATACATTTTTAAAAAGTATTTATTAAAATAATATATTTATCATTTTATATATTTATAAATAAACGACGTGGTTTGATGTGGGGGCGTGGCTTGTGGGTATGGGCGGGGCTTAAATTATCACTCCAAGCTAAAGCCAAAAGTTGGCAGCAGTGATAATCAGTACTAGTATCTAATGAATACTACTTAATGGAAAAGATACTAACATCTACAAAATAAGTACTAATAACATTTAACCTGTTCTAGTATATATTTTAATGTCAAAACGGCATGCCATACGCTGTGAAACCGTTGGAAAAAGTACCTGCCCGTTTTCTCCACAATCACCACAATGGTTTGTTTTGTCAGACTACGTTTCCAGAGAAACTACATTTCCCATAATGCTCATACGCGACGTCATGTCTGCGTCCACTCCATTTTGACGCACAAAACGCGTCACCGTGGTAACTGGCCGAGGCGCTGTACCGTGTCGTTTTACGCTGTAGTGGCTAAAGGGCTGAGGGATTCTGTTATTATCGGCAACAGACAGTCCAACTGTCTGTATACGACCTGGACAACGCTATCTGTGGCGGAAGGCCCCTGCTAAAGCGCGGAGATGTTGAATATGTGGAAAGTCAGGGAGTTGGTGGATAAAGCGTGAGTATTCCCAAGCTTTTGCTTACTAAGGGACTTGTGTATTGATTCAGAGGCCCGTTACTTAAAAAGGTGCGGACCCATGACGTCACATGCTCAGCTGATCGCTAGTGTCACAAGATTTAATGTTATCAGCTCTATTTCATTTTAATCCAATTTAGGAATCCTTCCTGATCATGTGCTTCTTAAATCTACACATGTAAATCCACACATTTACTGTCACCATGTTTTATTTTCAAGGCTGTGTTTCAAACTCCAGCGAGTTGCATGAATCGACAGAATATTTAAACATGACAGGAACGTGAAGCATTTTGGGGTGTAATAGACGCCTTTTGCATGCGTGCAATGCTTTACAATATCGATTTGGTAGATCGCTATTTGCACAGAATTGTATTTCTTGTCAATACTGCACTGCTAATCTCATTACATAGCGGCAAATACTTAACTGAATCAAACAGCAAATGAACTTGACTAGTCTCTGACAGTATTAGTATTCTCTTTGTGCAGTCATATCTGTTTTATTTTCATTTTGTTACCGTTTCCACTCACTATGGTGTTAAAGGTTGTATTTATTTAACATGTTCACAGGCCCATTGTATTGACTAATTAGTCCTTTAGTTTAGCTTAAGTCATCACGCTAAATTCATAAGGATAAAGGTATGGCTCAACTTAATCGTCACATCTTTGGTGTTACTGACTTACTGATTCGTTCTATTACTGATTTTAGCTGTAGGCCTGACTCTAAAATTACCAACTTAGTAGTAGATCTACCTTTGGATCATTGTTCAGTCGCGCTAAATGCTTATCACCTGAAAAAACAAAACACTTTTTTCTAAATGTTTTAGCAAATTTATTTTACATTGGATTGCATCACGGTGTAGCAAGATCATACTATTAAGAAACATTATTATTAACCTTTTTTACTTTTATAAAAAATATTATAATACAATAATAATTAGATAATAGCATTAATTTTATTGTATGATTTAAAATTTTTATAGATTATTTATGTATTTGTTGCTCTTTTGACCATTTATCATTAAAAAATAATATTATTCTCAGCAACTTTTGATTAGTGGCTGTTTAGAGAGCACCTCTGATGCAAAACCGATGTTTGGAAACTGGGCAAAACTGTGTGTAAGTATAGCATGCTCACAGTCATACTGGAGTAAAAGAAATGCACGTCTCTCTTTTTTTCATTTTCTGATGTTAAAATAGAATCCACATACCAGTGGTTTTGAGGCTCAACGTGATGTAGGAGTGTGGTTTTCCCCGCCCACTGAATTGATTGACAGGGCATATTAACGTTTCACCATAGTAATGCATATAAACATGTCCCCAGAACAAGATTGGCAAGGAAACTGGGATTAAAAGAACTGTTGTAACTCTCGCTGATCAGCTTTGCCTCACAAATGAGTTTTAGAAACATTTAAAAACATTTGTACATGTCTGTAATAAAGAAAAGACTGTAAAATCTTTATGTAATTCATTACCACTGGAATCACCACAGCCACATAGTGTCAGTACAACTATATAGGAGGACACTTCAATCATACAACAGCTGTCTTGGTTTGTGACTGTTAAATCAGGTTTATTTTGTACAGTAGCATAATGGATATTTACACAACAGTGTATATTAACTTGCATCTTGTCACATTTGCTGCAAGTAGACATCCAGAATGGTGCGACGTTAAATGTGTGTACAGTATGTGTGTACTGCAAACTTTGTAATGTAGCTTTGTAGCATTTTTGTGTGACTCATCATTGCAGAAAGGCTTGAATACAACATGCAACAAGTACATCAAATAACATAAATTCATTCATTCATTTTCTTTTCAGCTTACTCCCTTTATTAATCTGTGGTCGCCACAGCGGAATGAACCACCAACTTATCCAGCATATGTTTTAGCCAGCTGCAACCCATCACTGGGAAACAACCATACACACTCATTTACTCACATACACTATGGATAATTTAGCTTACCCAATTCACCTGTACCACATGTCTTTGGACTTGTGGGGGAACCCAGAGCACCCTGAGGAAACCCACGCGAATGCGGGGAGAACATGCAACAAACTCCACACAGAAATGCCAACTGACCCAGCTGAGGCTCGAACAAGCGACCTTCTTGATGTGAGGCGACAGCACTACCTACTGCGTCACCGCGTCACCCTACATCAAATAACAAATACATTAAAAATATTTTTGACTAATATACTGGATCTCTTTCCTAGTGATAGGATGCAGCTGGAAGTGCATCCACTTTGTAAAACATATGCTTGATAAGTTGGCAGTTCATTGCTGTGCTGTGGCGACCCCAGATTTAAAAAGGGACTAAGCCGAAAAAGGGCAGCATGGTGGCGCAGTGGCTAGCGCTCTCTCCTCACAGCAAGAAGGTCACTGGTTCAAGCCTCGGCTGGGTCAGTTGGCATTTCAGTGTAAAGTTTGCATGTTCTCCCCGTGTTCGCGTGAGTTTCCTCCGGGTGCTCCTGTTTCCCCCACAAGTCCAAAGACATGCGGTACTGGTGAATTGGGTAAGCTAATGAGGCCGTAGTGTGTGTGTGTGTTAATATAAGTGTATGGGTGTTTCCCAGTGATGGGTTGCAGCTAGAAGTGCATCTGCTGCGTAATACATGTGCTGGATAGGTTGGCGGTTCATTTCTCTGTGGCGACTCCAGATTGATAAAGGGACTAAGCCAAAAAGAAAACGAATTAATGAACGAATGAATGAATGCTGGATCTCTGCTTCATTCGCATCAGCATTTAAAGGCACAGGCCCAAAAACAGCTATGCTTAACTTTGACCCCACAATTCATATTTTCAGCAGGGTATAATAAATAATCTCATGGATAGTTTGAGCTGAAACTTTATATCCGTATTGATTTGTAGTAAGTTTGCAGTAATCTCTGAGATTTTAGTGACAGTTTCAGAACTTGTCTGAGTTTATTACATCTGTGATTGTGAACAAAAAAAGAATAAACAGTCCGTGTGTCATATGTGTCAAGTCCAGGACCGCCTGGAGCTTCCAACATTTTTAAACACTATTAACAGTCCTCATCAGTTTCCTGTGCAGCACATGCGAGTTGCTATAGTAATTGTAAATGTTTGGGAGAAGCGCATTTATTTCGAACTGTGATCAGAACTGACTGGAACTACCAGGGCATTTAAACGAAAATAATGCACACCCTCCAGCCAATCAGAATCAAGAATTTCAACAGACCATGGAATATATATATATATATATATATATATATATATATATATA
>CAIGQZ010032037.1:1499160-1518430 GCA_903798205.1 Danio tinwini | reverse complement strand
CACACACACACACACACACACACACACATATACAAAAAGGGACAAAGTTATTAGCCTTTAAGCTATAGCCTTTTTTTAGCCTTTAAGCTATATTTTTTCTTTACTGTCTATAGAACAAACCACTGTTATACAGTAACTTGCCTAATTACCCTAACCTGCCTAGTTAACCTAATTAACCTAGTTAAGTCTTAAAATAACACTTTAAGCTGTATAGAAGTGTCTTGAAAAATATCTAGTCAAATATTATTTACTGTCATCATGACAAAGATAAAAAAAGTTATTAGAGATGAGTTATTAAAACTATGATGTTTAGAAATGTGTTGAAAAAAAATCTTCTCTCCGTTAAACAGAAATTAGGGAAAAAAATAAACAAGCGGTCTAGTAATTCAGGGGGGCTTATAATTCTGACTTCAACTGTATATATATAGAGAGAGAGAGAAAGAGATAGCCATTTTATGTTCAGTTGTGTTTATTTAAATTTTTGACAGCCATACATTAAAAGCAGCTGGACAAACTAATGACTCTGGAAAAAAAAAAAGCGACACAAAAAAAAAACATAATTCTTTGCCACAAAAATAGTTAAATTACTGAACTGAGCCTGAAAAAAATATGAATTTTAGAAAAAAGTTATATGGTGGTGTCAGGGTGGCACAGTGGGTAGCACGTTCGCCTCACAGCAAGAAGGTCGCTGGTTCGAGCTTCGGCTGGGTCAGTTGGCGTTTCTTTGTGGAGTTTGCATGTTCTCCCTGTGTTTGTGTGAGTTTCCTCCGGGTGCTCCGGTTCCCCCCACAAGTCCAAAGACATGGTGTAGGTGAATTGGGTAGGCTAAATTGTCCATAGTGAATAAGTGTGTATGGATGTTTCCCAGTGATGGGTTGCAGCTGGAAGGGCATCTGCTGTATAAAAACATATGCTGAATAAGTTGGTGGTTCATTCGCTGTGGTGACCCTTGATTAATAAAGGGACTAAGCCGAAAAGAAAATGAATGAATGAATATGGCACTTAAAGGTTTTGCATCTGAACTCTTTAAATGTAACAACAATTGTTCTTAATTATATTATATTCAATGTTTCTTTATGTTAACAGCAGTTATGTGAATAATGCTTTAATAATGTTTAAAATGCTCATTCTGTGTGTTTGATGTGACTTGAAAGCTTCTTCCAGCTTGTGAATGTACATGGGCAATCTGCATTTGGACAGAGAAACCAGCAAATGTTAACAGTGTAAATGTTTTAGTCTAAAATGTTTAAGAAACTCATACCTGCTAGACTGCTCTTTTTACATAGCCACACTCAAATATCTATGGAGAAAAACAAAGTTACAAATATTAGAGAAGCATTATAATAAAAATAACCAACAGCTTACTTTATACTTGATTTTACTGTGACAAGTATAAATACAGTTACTCATATTACTAAAAATATATATATATTCTATAAAATAGTAAAAGTTTATTTATCAAATCTAAATCAATAACCTTGTAGCAGCATACACAATAGAGGCTGTCTTGTTAAATTATGCTTAAATGAGTTTGTGAGTAAGTGATGAGTAAGTGAGGAATTGAAAATTGAATTTTTTGTAAGAGACAATTGTCTAACTAAAATTAGAATTAACTTGGTGTTTGTGTCTGTTTTGTTATAAAATCATAAGTAACCAATTCGGTAACACTTTATAATAACTACACACTATAAACCATTTACTAAGCATTAGCATCTAGTGAATTCAATATTTGTTAAGTATTAACACAACATTAATAAGCATTAGTAAGCAGTTTATAACTGCAGCTACAAATGCTGTATTCTTGACTTAAAACCACATTTGTAATGTGCTTAATAATTGTACTTTTATAAAATATATTTTATATTATATTTTAAAATATATAAATATATTAAAAAAAATGCTTTATTAACTCAACTTCATGCAGTTTTGTGACCTAATCTAAAGTGAGGACTATTTATGCCTTATAAATCCCTTACAAATGACAATTAAAGGCCAAGTATCAAATGAACAATACATTTTTGCAATCTTATCTAAAACGTAAAATTACTGTAAAGTTTAAACATTGCTGAATAGCAGGAGTGTCGAAATAAAACATAAAATTGGATAAAACAACAACAATATAATAATTTAACATATAATACGATGCAATGTTTACCAGTAATTTTATTTCAGTTAACATTACAAAGATTTATTTTTTATTTGATGCAGTTTTATTTGTGTCTCTTCAAACGAATAGGAATGAATAATAATGATGCAAATAATGTTGTTTATGAACTTTTTTCCTGTTCAGAATTTAACTGAGCCTTAAATTGTCATTTATAAGGGATTTATAAAGCATAAATAGTCCTCACTTTAGATTAGTCACTAAACTGTATAATTTTGAGTTAATAAAGCATTTATTAACATACAAATTAACTATGTATACACCTGAATAATAAGAATTATAAATGTTGTAGTAATGAAAAATAAATCATTAACAAAGTATGAAAGTACAATTAATAAGCACATTATAAATGTGTTTATAAGTCAGGAATACAGCATTTGTATCTGCAATTAAAAGCTATTTACTAACGCTTATTAATGTAGAGTTAATGCTTAACAAATAACAAATTTACTATTTGCTAATGCTTAATAAATAGTTCATAGTGTGTAGTTATTTTAAAGTGTTACCAACAATTCTTTTAAAAGCTAGAACTGCAGAAGGGTTACCTCATGACTGACTTTTTCATTGACTTCATGAGGCAATTTAATGAAGACCCCTCGCAATGTACAAAATAAATGCAGTAAATCACCAAACTTTGCTTAATACGCGTTTAATTTTGCATGTTTAAAAGGTATCGTTAACACTCCCTCACACCGTTTTCATTTTCGTCTAAGATTTATGGAATGAAGGGTGTCTGTGCATTGAAATTAGTGTAATAATATTAAAACATGCACATATAATAAAAGAAACATTGCCAAACAACATGATATTAAAGCAGATTACACTTACCTTGTAGGGCACTCGCGCTCGCTTCAAATTTCAAACGACAACAGCTTTCTTACTCTTGTATTGTAGCGATCTGACTGGGTAGGGGTGCCAACTTATAATTTTATAAGTAAAAGTAAAAATTCATGTTTATAAAGTCAGTGCTACATGGGATACTCTAGCAGTGAAATAATCCTAGTAAACCCTTTATGGAGCTAAAGGCAAAAATAAATCAGACAGAACTGAACCATTTTGCACTGCATTCTAATATTATTCAATTTGATCTTCTTACAACCTCAAAATAACACTATGTATTTTACAACACAAAACAATTCAAACCCAATCTAACATACATAGGAATAATTCAACACAATCAAATGCACAAAAAAAAAAAAACCTAAACCAAAAAAAGAGGTACCTCAGTCAACTTGAAATTAATTTGACCAATTCACAAAGATGAAACCACTGATTCACATTAATTTGTTAGAACATGATTACATTCACTACCGTGATACCGGAATTCAATAAACAATTTAAACATTTCCATGATTCAAACAGTTCAAATTATTTCAAGTAGTTTCAATGATTCACTCGGTTCTAGTAGTTCGATTTCATAGATTCAGTTCAACAGTTCAATGATTCACTCGATTCTTGTAAGTCAGATGCTCACAGTTTGTTAAAACAGTTCAATGATACACTTAATTCAAACAGTTTAATGATTCACTCGATTCTAGTAATTCAGATGCTTACAGTTTGTTCAAACAGTTCAATGAATTACTCGGTTCTAGTAGTTCGATTGCTCATAGATTCAGTTCAAGGATTCACTCGATTCTAGTAATTCAAATCTCACAGTTTGTTCAAACAGTTCAATGAATCGATTCGAACAGGAACGGGCCAAGATGGCGACTGGTTAACAACCATGTGCTGAAGCTTTGCACGTGCTAAATGATTTATTAATAACTAGATAAGTAAAAGGGCAAAAAAGCATCTTATTACTGACCAGAGACTTTTTTCTTTTTCATTTCTTTTATTTTTCAAACGAGTACAATGGAAGAAAGCAGAGCTGATCGAAGTGCCACACATTCTTAAGCGAGATTTCTGGATGCCGCGCTCAAGACGGATGCATCGATTAAGTTTCCCTTACCTGAAACTCCTAAACCGCCATCTAAAAAATAAAAATTAACTGACAAAGGTGATGGAAGTTTTGGAAAGAGTTGAAAAAATGCAGTTAGAGTTTCTGACTCATATGCAATCCCTCGAGACAACAGTGAAAGATAACACAAATTCACTAAACAGTGTAACCGAGGCGCTTGAATTTATGAACAATCAAGTAGAGGAAATAACGAGCAAGGTAACATCGCTACAGGAGAGAGTGGAATCGCTGGAGAAGGAGAATTGTGTGCTGTGGGATAAATGTGAGGAACTCGACACTTACAAGCGAGTGTCTGGTATTCAGGAGCAGCGGGGCGAAGATGTCTGCAAAATTCTAATTGACTTGTTCAGTAAAGTTTCTTCTGTAATAGCAGAACAGCTGATCTGCACACTCGATGTGGCCCACAGACTGGGTCTTCGCGCTGACAGAGCTCGCTCTAGCCGCCGCATCATCGCACGGTTTCTCTCACGCAACGTCCGAGACCATATCTGGAGGGATGCCAGAACCGCGGACATCTTCAAAAAGAAGAAAATCCGGATTTTTGAAGACCTAACTCAAAGCAACAAAGACACCAGAAACAAACTTTGGCCACTTGTTGAACAAGCAAGAAAGGAGGGCAAGAGAGCAGGCTTTAGATTGCCGTTTGCATATGTGGATGGTAAAAGGATTTCAGCAAAAGATCAGTCTGGTTGAATGATGCTGTCCTCAACATTTCACCACGGCACTTTTCTTTAATATTTTTTCGGGTGAGCACGAGCATTTTTTTCCTTTCTGTTTATATGTCCCAGTTTAGACAGAAGGATAAACTGTTTTTTTTAAACTGAGTCAAGAGCCAAACGACTTGATGTCGTCACCACTTTTTCATGTGAGGGATCTTTAACCTTTTTTTTTATTTATTTATTTTTTAATAATTGAGACTTTTGTTTAAAGACATTAATCTAAAATACAAAACATTTATTTTTATTAAGTCATCATTTACTGCAAACGAAACTTAATTATTGTTATTAATTTTTGTTTATTTTTACCGGTTGCACGGAGGAACATATAAAAAGTAAAGCAAATGAAAAAGATTATGTGACAATACAGAAACTTCTGTACTGCCCCTCGTTGTTTACTTCCTTCATCACTGCCTTTTCCATAATGAGTTCATCACCATTGGATGCGAGGACTAATTGAGATGGCGTGAAATTATATAAAAGAGGTTTTTTTTGATGAAGAGAGATCTCTGACCGCCAAAGTGGAAGTGGTGTTAGTGTCACCAAGTTGCGGGTGTGGCTCTGTCTGGGCGTTTGTCTCTGAGGAAGCTGAAGAAGAGATGCGGGTGATGCTCACGGTAATATTGACTGGTCTTCTATAGCCACCGTACAAATTACCTGGTAGTTGCCGACATACCAGTCCTTATGTTGTCGTGCTGCCAAAATACCGGTGTCGGTGTGTGAGGACAACTCTGTAAACGGCTGCCTGTCACTTCTGTCCGTGCTGCCAAGTCACCTGCCAGCCAGTGAACTGCTGACGTGGAACCTCTGAAAACCACTGAACCGCAAACCGCATGGGTCAGTTTCATGCATACACACACACACACATACACTCACATGCATTCATCACCTAACTTGCACTTATTTTCATTTAATTATATTTGAGAAACTTGAAAGTTTTGTTTTTTTGTTTCTTGGTTCATTTGTTTTTGTTTTTTGAGGAAAAGTTTTGTTTTGTGTTAATACATTGATTGTGGGATATTGACTTTATATTTTGTTGTTGCTATAAATCAATGTATAGTAATTATTGTGAACATATATGGATACAACTCTGTTGCAGACAACTGCACTTTTTTTTAACATGTTAGATCAAAAACTTTCCGTAGCAATAAAAAACATCTAACAGCCTTTTTAATTTTAGGTGGGGATTTTAACATTGTAATGAATAATATGCTAGACAGATACCCTCCAAGGAAAGCAGCTTCTTCCAGCTTGTATCTTATGGCGCTTATAGATAAATTTGATTTAGTCGACATATGGAGAGAGATGTATCCAGATATAATACAGTACACTTGGAGCAACAAAGATCGCTCAAGACAATCCAGAATTGATTATTGGTTGATTTCTAAAACGTTAAAAAATAATAATATCTCCACTTCTGTTAGCAATGACTGACCATAATGCCATTTACATTTCTATTAATTTGTCACAAAATACTACAACTAATAATAATAAATCTTTAATTTGGAAATTAAACAATTCTCTTAAGTATGAAAAAAATCAAGCAACAGGTTGATGAGATTATTCACATCTACTGGGAAAAAGCCAAATCACAAAAAGCTTATGGACGTAATTGGGAACTCCTAAAATATGAACTAGGTAAATTATTTAGAAAATTTTGGTAGTGACATAGCTAAGCAAAATAGATTACACGAAGACAAAATTCTTTCACAACTTTCAGATTTATCTTCTAATGAATCACTGACAGATACTCAAAATGCAGAATACTTAAAATTGCATAATAAATTAGATGAGCTATATACAGCTAAAGCTAAGGGAGCCTATGTCAGATCCAGGAAAACATGGCTGGAAGAAGAACAAAACTCAGCTTATTTCTTCAGGATGGAGAGATCCAATGCCTTAAACGCTTCTATTGTTCGACTTAGAGTAAATGATAAATTACATGAAAATCCTAAAGAAATAGCTGCTTTTTGCTCCCAATTTTATAATAATTTGTATACATCAAAATACTGTGATAATTCGGCCAAATTATTTTTTGAATTTATTAATCAAAACAAAGTAATGTCATTAGAAGATAAAGCATGTGAGGGTGATTTATCTCTATCAGAAATTCTACAGGCAATCAAAAGTTTAAAAAATAATAAAGTCCAGCCAGTGATGGTCTCACTGCTGAACTATATAAGATATTTGATAAGGAATTAGCTCCTTTTTTACTAAAAGTGTTTGAGGAAAGTTTTGATTTGGAGGCTCTTCCACCAACTATGACACAAGGGGTCATTACCCTGATCCCCAAGCCCAATAAAGATAAAGAATGTCTAGAAAACTAGAGACCAATCACCCTATTAAATAATGACTACAAAATCTTAGCCTCTATTTAGCAAGAATAATTAAAGATGTCCTTAACTTGATTATTGATGAGTCTCAATCAGGCTTTATGGAGAAACCTCATATTACAAATAACATCAGATTAGTCTTAGACCTTTTAGATTATGAAGATCTCATCCCTAATGGCAGTTTCCTACTCTTTCTAGACTTCTACAAAGCCTTTGATTCGCTCGAACACAAATTCATATTTCAAGCTCTTGATAAGTTTGGTTTTGGTGATTATTTTTGTAGATCCATTCGGTCATTATATAAAAACAATAATAGCTGTATTAAATTAAAATTTGGAACATCAAGATTCAGTTTGTCACGAGGAGTGAGACAAGGATGTCCTATATCTCCATATTTATTTTTGCTAGCCTCACAATTTTTAGCTCTCCATATTTCTAGTAGTAATTTACATGGTATTACAATTAATGATAGACAAATTGTTATTAGCCAGCTGGCTGACGACACTATTCCTGAATGATGCTTCACAAATCCCTTTTGCTTTAAGACTGATCGAGTCCTTCTCCAAAGCTTCAGGTCTTGGTTTAAATATCAAAAAATGTGAATTGATTGCAACTAAACACTGTGATGTTCCCTCTATATGCAACATACCTGTGAAAGATCAAATAACATACTTAGGAATGTAATAAATAAGGATCAAAAAACAAGATGCTGACTTAATTTTGATCCTTTAATATTGAAAACTCAAAAGAAACTTAATTTGTGGCTGCAGAGAGACTTATCAATAAGAGGAAGAATTTTACTCTCTAAAGCTGAAGGGTTGTCTCGACTGATGCAGCGCTTTCCTTGGAGGTAGATAAAGAAACATTAAAAAAGGACTGATAGCATGTTAAATAAATTTGTGTGGAAAAACTAAATTCACCTTATTAAGAAATAGGCAATAATGAACCCCATAAAACAGGGAGGATTGAATTATCTAGATTTCACTACAGTAAACAACACCCTTAAAATTAATTGGCTCAAAAACTTTCTTAAAAAACCCCTCTCACTCTGGAATATTATACCTAATTATATTTTCTCTAAAGTTGGTGGTTTGAATTTTCTTTTACTTTGTAATTATAATGTTTTGAAAATCCCGGTTAAACTCTCCAATTTTCATAAGCAGATGCCCTTGGCCTGGTCTCTAATATACAAACATAACTTTTCTCCACACAAATATTATTTATGGAATAATAAAGACATTATTTACAAGAATAAATCACTTTATTTTGAAAATTGGTTTAAAAACAACTTTCTTTTAGCTGGCCAGCTTTTTAACTCAGAAGGCAGACTTTATAACTATTCAGAATTCTTACAGAAGTTTAACATTCCTGCTACTCCTAATGAATATGCCATTGTTGTAAACTCCATCCCTTCTAGTGTGTTTATTCTAATGCAAGGTGTCACACTCCCATGGCCATACACTCACTCTCTGAATTTAATCGACACAGTGGTTGGAAGTGTGTGTTTTTCAGCAAACCAACAGAAAAATAACTCTAAAATTAGAGGCCTCTTCCAGAGAGAGATAATAACAATCCCTTATGTAATACCTTATTGGAACAACACTATTAAAAAATATTATATGGGAGAAAGTATGGACTTTGCCTCACAAGTATCTGATTACTAATAAAGTAAAAGAAGTAACATTTAAATTAATTTACAAATGTTATCCTACTAAGGTCTGTCTTCAGAAATATAAATCTGACATTGATGTGAACTGCTCATTCTGTCACTCTTCAGAGGAAGACTCTATTCATTTGTTCTGGTAGTGCTCCTACACAAAGAGATTCTGGTCAGATCTGTTGATGTTTATTCAATCTTACATTATGAGTGACTTTTCCTTTTCTTTTAAAGTTATATTCTTTGGATTATTTGACGATTCTAAAGAAAACTTGGAAAAAGTGTATATAATTAATTTGTGTATTCTATTAGCCAAGTTTCATATTCACAAACAGAAGTTTAGTGGCTCTAAACCTTTTTTTGATCTGTTTAAAATCGACCTAGACCAATATTTGGAAACCATTCAACACTCTTTTAATCTAAAAGCAACAAAAACTGTATCTTTATACTCTTTCTTTGTGTCTCTTTAAGGTGTAACTTTATTTCATTAGTTTTATTTTTGTTACCCTGGTGTTTGTTTGTCTTTGTGTATATTTCTGTGCATTTTTTTTCATTTATTTGTATTATTTGTCTCTATGTATGTAATTGTATTTGATTTACATCTTTACTTTAATAATAAAAAAAAGTTCAATGAATCACTCGGTTCTAGTAGTTCGATTGCTCGTAGATTCAGTTCAAACTGTTCAATGATTCACTCGGTTCTAGTAATTCAGATGCTCACAGTTTGTTCAAACAGTTCAATGATTCACTCGATTCTAGTAGTTCGATTGCTCACAGTTTGTTCAAACAGTTTAATGATTCACGCATAAACCACATACTGAGTGAAATACTTAAGTTGCCGTAGTATCCGTCAATATTTTAGCAACTTTTTAACGCAGAAGTTCAGACGTACACTGCATCATTGTCTTTTCTGGTCAATATTTAAAGTTAGATCAGCTCACCAGTCCGAAGATTACAGGGGTTAATCATACAAACACATAGTCTCCCAGCTAGACGACTTCATTTCAGCCCAGGCTATCATTGCCTGAGCTCCTGGACGAAGCTCCGCATGCTCTGCTACCTGGTGAACAAACACTTCCTTCTTTTATCCTTTGCACAATGATTAAGAGAAGTTTTTAAAATGCATCGCCCCCGTGTGGACATTAAGTGACCGCTACCAGCTCGTCACAGTATTTCTGGACCATTTCAACCGACTCGACAAATGTGCAATAGCGTCATCTATTGAGTGGAGTACGGAGCTGCGTCTCTTTTGCTTAACTCATTAGATCTGGCTTGTTCTACTGTAAGATATAGATAAGATATTATATATAAGATATATTATAGCATATTTATTTTTTACTTAAAATAAAAAGGCAGTAAGTCTACAATAAAAAAAAATGTATTTAAATTTTGCAAGGTGGGTAAAGCCCATCTAATTCAGAGCTAAATTATGTCTACAAATAGAACATGTCACGAAATTACACCTTAACACTTGTGGATGTTATACTGATAATGCGGACGTGATGTATTAACCATTGCACGCACTGCATGGCCAAATACTACAGTGAATCAGTTTAGACTATCAGTGGGCTATAACTGTGTTATGATGAGCTAATTCAAGGCTACGGTCAGGCTATGAAAATATATATTTAAAAAAATAAACACCTTATAAATGTTATTTACTTTTCTTAATTGAAGGAATATTATTTTTTGTAAAAGTTTTTTTGGGCTAGAGATGGGTTACACACGGAGGGTGAACAAACTCCAGGGTAAGGCTAATATATGCGCTGCCCTTTTAATGCATTTAAAAAGATTTGCGACCAACCAAGAAGAGGTTTTAACAAAAGCACCGCCTATCAACAAACGTCTATTAGACATGCACATTATATTATTTTATTAAACTCACCCACTGATCTACACTCAGTTTATTTTTTTTTAGTATTAATTTTATTTATTACCTTAATTAAGATTATTCTGTTCATCATTTACTTAATATAAAAAAATTTAAATAATTAAATATTTATTAGTTATATGTATGCATTTTAAAAGGAAAGTATTACTCCTTGTTGCTTTTATTACTATTAGCATTAGTAATAATAATAATAATAATAATAATAATTAATGTTAAAGTGATTTCTAAAGAATCGTGTGACTCTGAAGACCGAAATAATAAAGCTGAAAATTGATCATCAATCATTAAAATCACTGGAATAAATTATTAACTTAAATGATAAACTAATTTTAAACAGTTATTTTATAGTGCATTATTATTTCACAATTTTACAATTTTTGCTGTATTTTTGATTAAGTAAATGCAGCTTTTATGAGCAGGAGAAACTTTAAAACATTTAAAATTCCTACTGACCACAAACTTTTGACCGGTAGTGTATATAATAATAACAATAATAATAATAATAATAATATAAATTGTATATATTTATTATATTATATTATATTATATTATATTATATTATATTATAATGGTAGCCTTTTTTCTAACAAAAAAAATGTGTTTTGACATGGTAGTCAATATAAATATTAGCCACTGCAGCAAAATTCTTCTTTTAGACCTGGCATTATAAGTGTTAATGTTGTTGTTAAATTGCAAAAATGTGTCAAGAATCCGAAATCATTCTCTTTTTAACGAGGCCAATCGAAAACCGAACTTGTAATTCAGCATTAAATATTTGACCTTTGAAATGTAAAACTCCAAACGATTGCCTAAACAGGATTACTACACTATAGCTAGACCAGGGCCGGAGCAAGCTGAACTGGCGCTCTAAGCAAACGGCGATCACGTTGCCCTCATCACGAAAAAAAAAAAAAAAGTGACCGGTTCGCGGATGAAAGTGAGGACCGGGAGGGAGGGGTTGGGTGTCAGTGTAATATTTTATTATACCTCTCTCGTAATACTCATTTGTCATTTTATTAGTTATGTTCTTGACCGTCAAACCAGAATAGTCCGCTGACCAACACTTTTGGTTTGTTTTTCAGAGCTGCTGCGAACTCCAGTAATAAACAGCACTCATCAGTGCAACGTGCGGGGTTGGACAGTTCCATTTTTGTGCGGAGGGGGACTTTAAATTTGATTGACAAACTTACAATAGCTAAAGTGTTCTCAACATTAAATTACATTCTTATTCCGCCTTACACCTGTTACATGTTTTCAATGCATTTATTTCTTTGCTGCTATCTACGTGGTCTGTGGCCAGGGGAAGGCTAAGCCTTCCCCAGCCTTACACACGCTCCGCCTAGGGTTACACAGCTGGACTAGATTGAGTCTATACTTTACCAAGAAAGTGCAACTATGGCTATTTACTTGCAGGTACCTCATAAACGTTATTGACTTTGCTTACATGATAGAGTATCATACATATCATAAGCTTTATTTTACAAAAAACAACATGCAATTAAATTTAATTTGGTAATTTGGTGCATATAGCTATGATTACCCTTCATGACAACTGTGAGGGGGTGAATTTTTTTATAACTCATCCGTTTCGTTTTTATTAAGATAGTATCTGTACTGTATATGACATGGGCCTGTTGGTTAGAACATTTCTGCTGTGGTTTACATGTGTCAAATTGTAAAAGTAGACTTTTCAAAAAATTGTAAATAAATAAACAATTTATTATTATTATTATTATTATTAATAATAATTACAAAAATAATAATGATAATAATAATAATAACAATCATCATCATCATTATTAATGTTATTATTAAAGTAGGATTTTTTTCATTTCCTAATAAATAATAAACGTTAAATTTCATTTCTTAATAAATAGCCTCATTATTTATTTATATGATTTATATATAATATTAGAATATGTGTTAGCTTTTTTTTTATAACTTACATGATTTTCATTTCTGTGCTACAGTATGATTTATGTGTAGATATCTTTGTTTTTATTTTTATGAATCATTCAGTGGATGTTGGAACATTTGAAAGGAATGGGGCATAGGGAGGCTAACAAGAGATTCTTATTTTGACCAATCTCATGTTTCATATCGTTATGGCTAAATTAAAAGAAAAATTGCCAACTATTTAGAAAAATATTCATTGTATATTGACTCCTTCATTCGCATTTCCGTTCCATACAAATAGAACACGAGACAAAAGATTTTAATGACATTGTGATTCATACACTTCTGCACAAAATGTAGGCCTAATAAGAAAACTACAGCTAGAAAATTGTATTCATTATTATTAATGTAGTGATAATTGGTTTCATCACAAATATTAACATCAATATTTTGGTATTGATATTAATATTGATATTTTAGCCTAACGTGGAGGCACTGATTAATGTAGAAATAACAAATAAATAACTCCTTTTAAACAGGGCACCAGACCGCTTCGACTGTCAAAATAATTAACAATCAAATATTGCTAATTGAAATATACAAATGTAAAGGTGTTTATTATCTGGTCAAATCTAAAGGATAATGAGATTGTCTAACTTGTAGAGCCTTATACTGTATTATCAACGCAACAAAGACACAATTGCAATTAATGTGTATTTATCAACACCAGTAAGCAAGGGTAACAAATTACTAAATGTACACTAAATGAAGTGCTTAGGCGAGTCATGAAAGTGATTAAGTTGAGATTGTGATCAATAACATGTTATCTTTTCTAAAGACAAGCTAGAGTCTGATAAGGTAGACCTTATTCTAAAATAACAAAGAATGGAGAAAGTTTTTGTTATTAAATAATATCAGTTATAAACATCTAATTAATTTGAATATTTTATACTGAAACACACTATGCCAAAGTCTCTCTTAGAGGGTTGAAAATTGGTATATTTACAATTCTGCCGTTGATGCAGTGGTTGGAAGAAGTTGGATCTTCTTGCAGGTCTTGAAGCATGGAACTAGCAGACTTAGCTCTCTTGAGCTTTGAGAAGAAGAAATCTGGAGATTCTTAAACACGCAGAAGGTGTGGATGTGGTGGTTCTGATGTCGGGGACAGGCTTACTCTCCCATACCACTCATTTTCTGTGTACCACATGTGTATTACTTCACACTACAACAATTTCCTTCTTTGAGAGAATGTTTTTTTAATCCTTTCACTGGAAGGTGGGATTAAAAAGATGTTGCCTTTTAAATCCAGCATTATGATTGGATGATCCTATCAGTTGGTCACTAAAAGGTGTCATCCATCATGTGACTGGCATTTGCATAGTCATAGTCCACAGTTAAATGTTATTATATTTAGGAGTCTTAAATATTTACCCTATGCATAATTAACTTTCCAAACCACATATAATTTACCCAAGGCATTATTTCCAGTATATAGAGTCTAAACATCCCTATGTAATGTTGATCTAAGCATTCATATATAAACATTAATTAGCAAAGTTTCATACAGTGGAATATTTCAAGCAGTGCATATTAAATACAGTAAATACATGATCATTTGAATCTACAAGTATATGAAGTGAAACATTCGATTTTGTATCTCTTTTGTGAGATGGAAGTATCCATGTGTCTCTCTCTGTGTCTGAGGCCCCATTTACACTCATACTTTTCAGTTTTAAAACGCATAAGTTTTGCTACAGTTACGCCATCCGTCCACACTATGGCAGAGTTTTCGAACACCGAAAACGGAACGTTTTGAAAATGCTGAAGACTGTTTTCATTATAAAACGATGCTGCTCTGTCTCAGTGTGGATGGGGGAAAACGGAGACATCTGAAAACAGAGGCGTGGCTGCAGACATTCACCCATTCTGATTGGGGCTTTTTCCTCAGTATTAAGTAGCCTACACACAGTTCAGTCCTGCATCCTCTCCTTGTAATAATTCAGACTTTGCAAGTTTGTTATGGAAAACAAACTCCCGAGAACATGTCGAGTAAATCTTCAAAGGGAGCAGTGTACTGGTATAACTTTATTCACATCATCCTGGCTATGTTGTTTCACTATCTTAATAATAAAATGAAAACATGATTTAAGGAACTGCTATTTTCATTTTGATATTAGCAACTAACAGACAGCAGAAATGTTGAGACGTCGTGTAGCTACATATTTATATGAGCGTCATCTTCACTGAATGCATATTTACAACAAAACGGAGCCTATAACATTACTGCCTCCTTTCATTCTCATTGAAAATACGAAACATACCCTCTCTTTTGCTGAATATCAGTTTTAATAATCAATAATAACCGTTATAAAAGTATAAAATACAATAAGTTCATACAATATAGGAAATAAAGGCAAGCAATCAGTCAATATACAGAATGTACGTGGTTACATTAATTATTAACTTATCTTTGCGCTCAGATAAAACACGTTACCTGAGAACAAGTAATAGATACAAAAGACCAATGTCGGGGAATATGTCGTTAGATATAGACAACAAGATGAATTAAATATCACGTTTAACAAATATAGTAGGATTAGATCCAGCGGTAGATCCTGGATGAACAGTTCGATGAGCACAGCTCTCATCTTGGTAGATATGCTGCAGCACATGCCAGAGTATGTGTGTGTGGTCATGTGATGTGCATTTTCAGTGGTGTGGTGTAGACGGAGAGCTGTTCAGAAACGCTGGGTGAAACGCTAGTGTGGACGCGGATCGTTTTCATTCTAAAATGCTGTTTTAAAACTAAAACGTATTAGTGTAAACGGGGCCTGAGACGATGTAGAATGTTGATTGGATCAAAAAGCCATTTTGCAAGTTCTGGGCTCCTAACACCTTTGTTCTTTAGATAAACAAAGGACAGATGGTCACTGTCTCAATTGCCACTTTTCTGGTAAGCTTAACAAAAGGGCCAGAGTTGTGTTTACTCTGCAGCATTTGATTATATTGGAAATTAATTTCCACAAGTTAATTTCCACAAGTTCCTGACTTTACCGCTGATCACCACATCATTATTAATAATGATGATGATTATGATGATAACAAAATCTAAACCATTTAGTTTGTACCTATCAGTTTGTGGGGGGTTGAGACACAGGTCACCCCATCACACAGAGAGTTGAACAAACTGAGCAACTGAACTAAAATGCACATAATCTTTCAGTAGTGTATGAGTGTGTATGGATGTTTCCCAGAGATGGGTTGCAGCTGGAAGGGCATCCGCTGCGTAAAACATGTGCTGGATAAGTTGGTGGCTCATTCTGCTGTGGCGACCCCGGATTAATAAAGGGACTAAGCAGACGAGAAAATGAATGAATGAATGACTATTTTTTTAAGCACCAGAATGGCACAGTGGTACTGAGCTTTACTTTTAAATTAATCATTTTATTTCTTTTTTATTTCCCCACTAGTTTCCCATGTCTAACATCATGTGAAGTGAACAACAAACTCAAACCTGTTTGGCTGTAGACCAAGGCTAGGGAGCATTAGCATACGAAAAGCAGAATGGGGTAGGTGGCTTAAGGCCGATTTACACTTCTGCGTCAAGCGAACGCGTATGCTACGGCGCAGCCTATGCGTGGACGCATAGCCCCTCGCCATAACCATCGGCGGCGTTGATGCGCACCTCTCAAAAAATGTAACGTATATGTTTAGGGCAAGCTCTGTGATTGGTCGGCGCTGACGAGTGTGGGCGGAGGTGAGAGCCGCGTGCCCGATGCAACGAGTGTTTACAAGTTTGGAGTCCCGTGAAGGAGCACCGGATAGAGACTGTTGTTTTGTGTTTACCTTATGATTACAGTTGTTGCACATCCGCCGGTTCCCACCTCAAAATAAGCGAATTTGAGCCACTTGTACATTAAGGAAGTGTTCAGAAAAAAACAAAACACCAGCGAAGAAACTCGACACAGACAATCATAAACACCTACTGCCAGCTAGTGTTTTGGAAGTGTATTACAGAGAAACAGAAACAGCGCGCAGAAGTATAAATGCATGGCTACGTGCAAGGCATACGCCATGGGTTACGGCGATTACTTGACGCAGAAGTATAAAGATTTACAGCATCTTTAGTTGCATTTAAAAGACTGCATTTAAACTACTCTGTTTTCAATTTACCCCAGCATAAAAACAATCATAGTCAACACTGACATTTCACACATAATTTAGGAGTCTTTATCAACACTAAAAAAAGGAAATCAGCTAAGAATAAAAGTCAGGTTATAAATTTGTATGCTATAAATGCTAAAACAACATTTAAAACAAATTACAATAGGCAATTAGTTAAACAATATCTCAGAGAAATGTTTGGCTCGGCGAAAAAGAAAATAAACATCTCATTCTGTGCAACTTTTTTCATTGTTTAACAGCTAAGTACATCCTACTTTATTTATATTTTGATCCAAGGTTTGTTCTTAAATCATTTTCAGTGTGCATATAAAAATATTTAGACAGGTTAGCCGTTGACAGTAGCTGTTTTGTACTGAATGATAGGCCTATATATATATAGATCACAGATTTTATCATTACGTGGAATATGTAATCCTTCACTTTTGTCAACTATTTAGAGATGGCAAAAGTATACTCATCCTTTACTTAAGTGGAAGTACAGATACTCATGTTTAAAACGACTCTGGTAAAAGTAGAAATACTGACTACACTTTTGTACTTAAAAAGTAAAGAAGTACAGCCTGAAAAATGTAAAAAGTACCCGTTTCAACCACAGTTTAAAGACATACGGTGTAGGTGAATAATAGGTAACTAAACTGGCCGTAGTGTATAAGTGTGTGTGTGTGTGTGTGTGTGTGTGTGTGTGTGTGTGTGTGTGTGTGTGTGTGTGTGTGTGTGTGTGTGTGTGTGAGAGAGAGAATGTGTGCATGGGTGTTTTCCAGTACTGGGTTGCAGCTGGAAGGGTATCCACTGTGTAAAACAAATGCTGGAATAATTGGCGGTTCATTCTGCTGTGGCAACCCCTGATAAATCAGGGACTAAGCTGAAGGATAGTGAGTGAGATAGGTAGGTAACTAGACCTCACATCCTAGTGATACATTAATATAAATTAACGTATATTTCAAATTTTCATGTAAAATGTTTGTTGCCAATTTTATGAAAGTAGCCAAGCAGCATCAAACCCTGCAATATAGCTTAACAACATTGCTTAAAAAGGCAGCTTATGTATCATCATCCTGATGCAAAATCACAGCGTTCAGCATGTAGATTTGCGACTGTTAAAATGATAAAAAACAACAGCTGCCATTCATGTTCATACAGTCTAAAACATAATTCTGTAGGCCTGTATGTCTTTTTAAATAATGTCTTACATTTTACACTGAATTCTGTCCAAAATATATAGATTTTTTTTTCCTTTTGCCAAAATAAATTCTTATCAAATTTGACTGCAAACTTTTTTTTTTTGCATTAGGCTAAAGCTGCTTTATTCTCTTCAAAGAGCAGCGCTCATACATACCCCCGCTATTTAAGTGCGTTTTTCCAGGGTATTGTGGTTATTTTATTTAATGGATAAACATTAATTCTGTTACAGTTTTTCTCAGTGGCTTTGGTCCATTTCTCAGATCAGAATTGAAATTCTCAAAGCTACCTGTTCAATCTTTATATCATAAATGTGTCACTTATGCAAATCAGAAAAGCAGTTTCTCATTATGAACAAGTTGCAAATGCTTTTGTACATACTTGCAAATGATTATGTGCGATTCTCTGATGTTTCCTATATTATCAGTTGCTTGTGTCATGTTGATAAAAATGTATTATTTTGGTCTCTGTCCATTTAGGCTTGTGTCTCGCCGCCACAACATTTAATATCTTGTTCATGACATATAATGGCTGGACAAGTTGTCAGAATATTTAGTCATAATGCGTTTTTTATACATTTCCATTAGATTTTTTGTTCTAAATCTGTTTACAATTTGTCTATTTCTGCCAGGTGAATCTTAACTTTTTCTAATGAAGGTCAATAAGGTCTTTTTCTTTGTGCAATGTGGTGCTGTATTTTCCTTTCTGACATGATCTGGCAACTAATTACAGTACAAACTGCCAAAAAACATTGCCATAGTTTACACCAGAACAGCCTTTCAAAGTACACTGTTACTGACAGCATGACTACTAAGTAATTTGACTGTCTTGACACAAGGACATGTCATTCTGAAGCCACTGACATGTTCATTGACACAGAAATGTAGTTTCAAGAGTTAGATATTGCTTGACTTAGATATTGTTTGATGCTATTAGCAGGTTTGGCATGCTGTCCCGGGAGAGAACCCTAAGCTCGGAGATAGAGCTCCCCAAAATCCATAATGACTTGGGACAGCAGCCGTGTATTCGAAGAAACTCCCCAAAAGGCTAGAAATGTTATATCCGGCTGCTAGATATAGTAGTTTTTTGAGAAAGGGAAAGTAAAGAGGGCTCCTGCTAGAGGAAAGGGTGACAGACTCTTAGTTGGCGTGGGCATGAATACTCCTGCGGGAGTAGAGACTCGGGGAGACCCCTGCGGGAGTCAGAGCCATAGGGTGGGCGGGGATAATGCTGGAGTCAGAAAAAGGAGAGGGGGGACGTGAGGACTCCGGCTGGATAGGGGGGTGAAGGGG
>CAIGQZ010032037.1:1467592-1481096 GCA_903798205.1 Danio tinwini | reverse complement strand
ACACACACACACACATATATATATATATATATGGCAGGAAGCCCAGAGTTTGCTAAGTGATGGTAGGCAGTTGCTAGGGCATTGCTAGAAGGTTGCTAGGGTGTTCTGAGTCATTCCTAGGCAGTCGCTAGGGTCCACTGGGTTGTTAACTGGCAAGCCTCATTTACATGTCTGATCAAATCCTAATACTTAGCAAGCATTTCTAGCAAGTTATAGCACTTAGCTAATAGTTATTAGCATAGCTAAACAATGCTAGCACATGTAGCATACAAGAAGTCCCATTTGCTAGCATGAGTCAAACATAAAAGTGTATAATATCTACTGAGAAATCATTCTACAGGGATACATGCATAAATGGTTTGCCATATAGACTGAACTTGGAATTAATGTAAAAGTGGCTTGCCATATCAACAGAGGCGATTTGGTGTGGAGAGAATATATTATTTTTTCAAGGAGACATAATTACTTGTATAAGTCTAATATACCGAATTAATCCTTACTAAAGCATTTGTCCTGTAATAACTCTAAATCAGTAGATCTTTTTGTCTAATCAGAGTCAAACAGATCTTTGAAATTTCTGATCCAAAAATTAATTAGAGCTCTGTTTGATTCTCTGCTTTCAGTTCATTTGAACGGTGAAATGACTGAATATTTAGGATATGCGCGTATAAGATTAACCTGAGTCAAAGTGCGATCTGACATCGAGAAAGACAATATTTTTCGTTTGATCTGTCTTTGTTAACACATATACGACGACATTTTGCACCAGTGAACTTCAGTCAAATGCGATATGCCTCTATGAGAGATTTACTGTCTACTGCGCTTTGTGTAAAAAATGTAAACTCTTTGTAGTACATGCATTTGTTAGAAAGAAATACACTTTCATTTGGGAAAAGTCATGGTTGCCACTATTTTTCCATTTTCGAGATCATGCAGTTTATTTAGATTTTCAGACGCCCATCCCGCATGAAACACTCATATTTCACCTCAACAAGAGAAACATCAGTAAACTTGCACTTTACACAGGGCCAGCACGTCCATAGAGGCGACCTAGGCGGCCGCCTAGAGCGGCATAATAATGAGGGCGGCAAACGCACCCCGCCGCCCAACGCAACGTACTGACTTTCATTTACAACATCAACAGAACACTTGCATAATAGAGGTCTGGCATAATAGTGAGGGCGGCAAACGCTCCCCACCGCCCAACCCAACGTACTGACTCATCCGCAACATCAACCCCCGTCCTCACTTTATGAACTGGTCAGGTTCGTTTTCACTTTTGGGTTGAGGGCGGCGTGCTAGTCTATTGCCTAGAGCGGCAGTTCGGCTAGCTCCGGCCCTGACTTTACAGCTTCTATTATGCATTCTTCACTTACATTAAAGTGCAATCTAACGAGGGCACGTCTCTCTATCAAGCTGACAGTTCGCGCGATCTGATCATCGGCACAGACTGTTCAGTCGAACACTCCGTGACATTTTAGGTTATGCGTGTTTAAGATTAACCTGAGTCGAAACGGGAGCGTGACATCGAGAAAGAAAATATTTCATCTCCAGAGATCGCACTTGGCCTGTTCACATATGCCAAACAAACCGCGCTAACTGGGCAAACGCGCCAGGTTCCGGAACAAAAGTCTAGGTGTGAAAGCCCTCTCTGTCTCTGTTTGTCTACTGCGCTGTTCAAAAACTGTGAAGCGTTTAAACTGCATGCATTTGTTAGAAAGAAATATACTCTTATTTAGGAAAAGTCAGGGTATTATATGTGTGTGTTTTATTTCAACAAAGTTATTAAATTGATGTGCGAGTCTCTAAGAAATCTGTATCGGATAAAAACTTTGTATCTCTCCAGTTTTTTATCTAAAGCGTGTGAGATTTAAACAGTTCTAAAGAGAACACGGCTCCTCCTTCACTCAAAACTAAACTCACCACTTGCTTTATTTGTGGTCTTGTACTGCCCTCTCTTGGACACTTTATATCACTGTCCAGAAGGCAAATTTTATATAAAAAATATTATTTATCGGAAAACTGCTATTTGTGAGTACTCCAAATAAATATAGTAATAATCTGCAATGTTAAAGGCATCTTTTGGCCAAATTTGGAGATATAGTTGTATAGTTGTGTATATGCTGATAAAAATATTTTATTATTAAAATGTCATATTTACATTTTTTTTATCAAAAACTATAAATCTAATCGGCATGAGGAGACATAGCAACAATCTTGCATGTAGTAGGCACCTTTTGGCCAAATTTGGGCTTGTAGCATGAACGGCCTAGGAGAAGAGACAGAGTGATGGAGCCAATTATAATATGGGAATGGTTAGGAGGCCATGATGGACAGTTGAACCATTGATGAAAAAGGCAAATTTGGACAGTTCAGTTCTTGCCAATTTTAGACCCATATCAAAACTTCCATTACTTTCTAAAGTTTTAGAAAAGGTTGTATTTATACAACTGCAATCATATTTAGACTTGCATGGGTTTCAAGAAGTGTTCCAGTCTGGTTTTAAATCTTGCCATAGCACTGAAACAGCACTTGTAAAAGTTTTTAATGACTTGTTGCTAGCCACTGACACAGGATATCACGTTGTTCTTTTGCTCTTAGATATTACAGCTGCTTTTGATACAGTAGATCATAATATATTAGTTTCTCGTTTAGAGCATTGTGTTGGTATTAAGGGTATTGCCTTGGAATGGTTTTGGTCCTATTTATCTGACAGAAGCTTCTCTGTTCTTCTCTGTTCGTCTAGGGGAGTTTATGTCGTCTTCACCACCTCTTTTATGTGGAGTACCACAAGGTTCTATTCTTGAACCTATTCTGTTTTCCTTATATCTGCTTCCGTTAGGGTCTATCTGTAAAAAGTATGGAATTTCCTTTTTATTTTTATGCAGATGATGCACAGCTTTATTTGCCACTAAAAATGAGAGATACTGGGTCCATAACCCCACTTAAGGACATTAAATCCTGGTTGGCACTAAATTATTTAATGTGCAATGAAGAAAAGACAGAAGTGGTGGTATTTGGATCTGGGGGAACTCAGAATTGTCCAGATCTTGGTGTGTTAAACCCTTTTGTAAAACCTAATGTAAAAAACCTGGGTTTTATTATGGATGGTGACTTCAAACTGGATAAACAGATTAATTCCGTAATTGAAGCTAGTTTTTTCCAGTTGAGGCAATTATCCAAATTAAAGTCTTTTTTGTCTTTTAACGACTTTGAAAGGGTTATATATATTTTTATCTCGACTCGGCTAGATTATTGTAATTCCCTCTATGTGGGTTTTAGCCATAACTCCATTACTCCTCTGCAGATGGTGCAGAACGCTGCTGTTCGTTTGCTGACGGGGCCACGCAAACGGGAGCACATTACACCCATACTGGCTTCTCTTCATTGGCTTCCTGTACAGTTTAGGATACATTTTAAGATTTTAGTTTTGGTGTTTAAATGCCTAAATGGACTAGCACCAAGATACTTGGCCTCAATAATCCAATTGTACACTCCTATAAGGGCAATTAGATGTGCTGATCAGCTACTTTTGGCTGTTCCATGTGCTGATCAGCTACTTTTGGCTGTTCCATGCACAAGGTTAAAAACCAGGGGGGACTGAGCCTTTGCAGTGGTGGCCCCCAAACTCTGGAATAATTTGCCTCTCCATGTTAGGCAGGCCACAACTCTTTCTGTTTTTAAATCTAGTCTTAAAACCCATTTTTAATCTTTGGCTTTTAATGTCATATGAGAGTCATGCGTCTGTTGTTTTTGTCTTTTGTTTTAGATGGTGTAAGTGTGTACAGCACTTTGATAAGCACTTGTTGTTTTTTAAAAAGTGCTTTATAAATAAACTTGACTTGACAGAGGCCAGTGGGCAAATTTGGACAGGATGCCGGAGTTAACCTCCTACTCTTTTTCAAAGGACATCCTGGGATTTTTAACAACCATGGAGAGTCAGGACCTCGGTTTAACGTCTCATCTGAAAGACGGCACTCACTGAGCAGTATAGAGTCCCTATCAATATACTGGGGAGTTAGGACCCACACAGACCATAAATCTGAGCACCCTTTGCTTATCTCACTAATACCACTTCCAGCAGCAACCTATCTTTCCCATGTGGTCTCCCATCCAGGTACTGAACGGCTGCGCCCTTTTACATTCAGTGAGCGACCATGTGAGAATTGCAGAGCTAGCTGCCAGCAGCTAGCTCTCTTTTTGTTGATGTGATACAACTCTTGCTCTAAAACGTTTTGACACAATAGCAGGTGAGTTTGTGATATATAAAGGTTTCCATGTTTGGGTGTAAAATGGTCCTCTCATTCTTGAGAAGTAAAGCTGTATCATGGGATATTATTTTGTTCCAAAAGTTAAGAAAGTCGAAGATCTAAAAATCACGTCAATGCAAATTTCACTTCTGTCAACTAATATATCTATAGATTTGTGAAATGATTGAGAGAATTCAAAGATATCTCAACCTATTTAGGGCAGTAAAGAAAACCCTTTAAGCCCTCAGTTGGCATTGCATAAAAACAAAACAATGTACAGTGATGGTATATACAGCCAAATGCAACCACTGAACACAGTCTGCAGGTTCTTCAGCCCAGAGATTTGTCAAAAAAGACTGTGGTAAAGTGTGCTGGGCTCAGAGTAGGTTACGTTTCCACACAGCAAATCGAAAGAAAAAAAATTCTGCATTTCACAATGCGGATGTCTGTGGTCCTTCACTGACTCAGTACGTGCAGAAAATAGTGTCAAACAGCTGTGTATATGGAATATCATGTTGCAAAATGGGAAAAGCCTACGTGATGGTAAAGTTTAATTAAGGTTTATATGTCTGTAGTGCACTTCAATTGAGACTAAAATAGGCATACTCTACATGTTTTAAATTAGATTTCTGTTTAGTTTGATTGACTTCAGTCGGATTAAGGTAGTAACAAAATTGCTGTTTACATGGTAGACTCTTAATCAAAGTATGGTCTTATTAAAATTTGAGTATTAGTGTCCATGTAAACATATTCACTGACAGCCACTGACTGTTGAGCCTCTGAAAACTTGTATTATGTCAGATTGTGCAGATTTTACTTGACACACTTCAACTGCTAGTAGTTTTGCTTTTCAGATAATTAAACACTGAAATTGAAAGGGAAATTGATGTGATGCAACTATTTTGGACTGTTTTGATTTGCTCACGGAAGATATTGTAACATTTTTCTTTTCACTTTTGTAAATTAAATAACATTCAAAAAGAATGAGCAATTCACATTTGTTTTGAGATTTACAAAATGTCCCAACTTTTCAAAATTAAGGTTGTATTGAGATCTCACTAGTGATAGTGGTTCTCAAATTGTGGTGCTGGGATGGTCGTGAGATGGTCCGAAAACACTATATGTGCTTTACTGTTAAAACAATATTACAAGCTGACTGAATATAAGCGGATTATCCTAATAAAAAAAAAGAAATTTTACACATTTTAAAAGTGTTGACATTTTTTACTCCAAAACAAAAGTGGATATAAGTAAAAATGTAATACGAGTATACAATAAATAAAACACCTACCATGCACTCACACATGTGGCATGCACGTTCCAATCCCAGCGCTAACCGAAAAAACAGAAACCAACTAGACTTAAGCGCTGAGAACAAAACAGCATGCCGCAAACACACACCTGGTCAAGTAAACATGCTCGTACTGAGCCTCCTCAAAAGCTTGCACATACTCGTTACAAAGACACAAACACGTGGCTCACTCGAGACCACGTGTTTAGAACAACAAGAGACACATAACTGAACAGACATGAGCAGTGCCCAGACTCTGTCACAAAAACAAGAATTAACACAACAGATATGGCAGAGTCCTGACTTTAGCCCCCCAAAAGAGACACCACCTGGCATGCCTAAAGGGAACATCCAACATAACAGACAAGAAACACAACATGACAAAATTGGCAACATCAACAGACAACACAAGACAGGGAAGTGAACATGCAAGAAACTAGGAAGGGAGGGAAGGACGGGAGCCAAGCCAGACCCAGCAAGACAAACTAAGGAGGGTCAGGAGGGCAAAGACAGGGAGGGTCAGGAGGTTCACCAGGTGGGGAACCAGGGAGGAGCTGAGGGACACGCCAGGGTGGGGCCAATGGATGAGAAACCTTGCCAGGGGGCCAGGGTGGAACTGAAGGGACAAACAAGGGCAGGACCAGTGGGGTGGCCCAGAAAGTATCATCAATGGGAGGCAAGCCCGGAGGCCTGAGGGTAGCTGGCAGGGCTGGAGACCTGTGGGGAGGCTGGAGCCGGTAGGGTAAGGACTCTTGGTGGTGCAGGCAGGGCTAGGAGCCAGGCTGGGGCTGGAGGGCAAGGAATCTGGGTGGTGCTGGCACTGAACTGCACTGTGGAGCTGGAACCAGTACTGAGCTGCACTCTGGGACTGGAGCTGACACTGGTGGGCACTCTGGGGCTTGAGCCTCTGTGATGGAGGAGCCCCTTCTCCTCCAACACTTCCGTGGTTTAGATGGTGGGGAGCTGGCCACCTCTTCAGACACTGCAGCGCACTTCGCCACCTCTAGGAGTGCTGCAGTGTCTTTAGCAGGCACCTCAGGGGATGACATTGCAGCCAGCATGGTAGCTGGATGGGCTGCAGCAGGTTCAGTCACCTCTAGGTGAGGCAGGCTCATTCTTTCTCCTCCATCTCCACTGTCGGGTCATTGGAAGACTGGTGATTTGGCAATCTGTGAGTGGGAGGGTCAAAGGACTAAGGGGAGGCAGACTGTTGGCCTGGTTGTGGTACAGGTAGCTTACAAACTGCCAGAATGGTAAGATCCCCAGCATTTTCATCTCCCAGGCCTGAAGGGGGCTGTTGAGTCCAGCATTGAAAGGCTCCATCAGCGTTGGGGTGGTAAATTCAAACCCCTCTGCAGTGTAGACAAACTGGTAGGAAAACTCCTTGGCCAAAGATTCCCCTTGACAAAGGTTAAGGAGTTTGCCCAAATGCTCCTTCTGCTGGCATGCAGAGGGGCAAGAACTGGGAGATGGAAAAAGGAAAATACCCATCTTGCTGCTAAGTCATCCTGTGGCCAGTTCGTACGGTCACAGTTTGGGTTAGGGAAGAACAAGGATTTAATCACAGGAACAAAAACAGGTATTTAAAAATAAAAAAAAATAAAACAAAAACAAAAAAAAAGCAACCCGAGGGGGGAACATTAACATAAACAAAACTTTATTGGGCTGGCAGGGAAGAGCAGGGCTGGACAAGAATAGACAGGATACTGGAGGGATGACAAACAACCATAGAGAACTCATTAGCTGTGTGTTCACATGAAACAAAACACTAAAGCACGTGGCCACAATGTAAACACAAAGCCCCATGCTTACACAACACCAACAGAAAACTAGACTTAATGCAAGACACAAGTACACAATAAATAAAACACCTACCATGCACTCACACATGTGGCATGCATGCTTCGATCCCAGCACCAACCGAAACAGAAACCAACTAGACTGAATCGCTGAGAACGAAACAGCATGCACACCAGGACTAGGCAGCCTGTGCATACTTGCTACAAAGATGAGTGAGAAGCACGTTCAAAACAACAAGAGACACAGAACCACAGAACCAAGAAACAAGAATTAACAAGACCAAAGAGTCCTGACAAAAATGTCTATAAGTTATTACGCTTAAAATGATGTTGAAATGACTGACGTTATCTAAGAGAGGACAGGGCTTTAAAATGTGTACATTTTGACTAAACATGTCAACTGTTTCATAAACTGTTTCACCAAAGCAGGAAATGCTGAAAATATAAAGAAGACTGCTGCTCCTACTAAGAAACTGCTCTACAGTCCCCAATGATTAGTTCTTTTAGAAGTACTGGCCCAGAAAAATGCAAAGGCATCAGGAGACATCCTTTTTTTAAGCTGTGTTAAAAACACATAATTTTAACATTTTCATGAACTGAAATAAAATAGAATTTTTTATAATACATGAAATTTTTTTATAAAGTATACAATTATAAAATAAACACACCAGTCAACCTCATGTTTATACAGAAATATATTGCTCTAAACATTTTTTTCATCTGCCAAAGAAATAACATGTTTGATAATATATCATCTTTGTAATGAATTACATTGTCTGAATTTTCCCCAAAAAATATTTCATACATTGGTTAAATACGGTTTGGGTTTAACCTTTGTTCAAACTGGTATTTCATTATTATTACTAATAGATTCTTAAGTTTTGTCAAAAAAATTTTTTTAAAGATGTTTTAATTTCATGTTCCCAGTTATTATGATATGCTAACAACAAAACCTAGAGAGTGATCCTGTGCCTTTTAAGGCTCCAAAGCAATATATAAAACATGTAATAAGTGAAATTGTATCTGATTACAAACCTGTGGAAAACTGCTAAGCAGTCATGACAAACGGAGGTGTGGCTGTCAAATGGAAAGAGACTGTCACCCTCTTTACACAATTCACACATGAATCCTTTGGCCTGGCATTTCTAATAGAACAAAAAAAAAGATGTAAGCATGAAAGCAATACAAGAACAGTAGAACACTGACAGAACAGAATACATTCAGAGTCTGCTTAATTTCAAATTTAATACCAATACCATACTATTAATACTAGATGGCAACATACATCTGCATTTTTGATAACATTTTATAATAACTGCACAATATTATTATTTTTTTAAGAATTAGCAAACAATGCAACAGTCTGAGTGGTATGATTCTTGAAGACTTCACATTGTAACTCTCCTGGATGTGGGAATGACAATGAAGGCGAACTCATCAGAGAACAATACATGTTTTACATCATAGGTCTCAATTACTGGAGGGCCGCAGCTCTGCACAGTTTTTCTCCAACCCTAATCAAACAGAGCTGATCCAACTATTCAAGGTGTTCAAGACCACTAGACACTAGTAGTCTCGAACATTTTGATTAGTTTGATCAGTTGTGTCTGTGTGTGTATAAGCTACATTGTCCATAGCCCAAGATTTGTACTGTTGGCATCACTGAAAATGACTTTTGGCACTGCCACTGTAACATAGTCTGGAGGTAAAATTCAATTTTTCCTCTTAGAAGGGTCTGGGCCAGCCTGTTCCTGTCTTCAAAGACATACCAGAGGATTTCATCTTAAACACCTTTTCATCTTTTTCACATTACATTTGATCTGTATGGTATGGAAATCTAGTTTCCCCATTAAATAAAAATACATAGGATATATATCTTGTCATAATGTGAAACTATAATAGACTTACTTTCAATAATGAAATATTTCTTGTAATAATGAATTTCATAATAATGAATATTCTGACTGTCATGACTAAGTCATATCAAAATAATGAGATATATTCTTGTAACAAACATTATTACGGTAAAACTGGGGAGAGAAAGAGAGAGTGAGTTATGCCATGTGTTAAAAGATCTCTCCATTAAACAGAAATTGGGTAAAATATACATGGGCTAATAATTCAGGACTAATAATTCTGACTTTAAATGTGTTAAACTCATCTCTAATAACTGATTTATTTTATCTTTGCCATGATGACAGTAAATAATATTAGACTAGATATTCTTAAAGACACTTCTATACAGCTTAAAGTGACATTTAAAGGCTTAACTAGGGTAATTAGGGTAACTAGGCATGTTAGCGTAATTAGGCAAGTTATTGTATAACAGTGGTTTGTTCTGTAGACTACTGAAACAAAATAAGAATATTATTTTCAATATTAATAATGAAATATTAAAATTTTCAATAAAAATATTTTAAAAAGCTGCTTTTATTCTAGCCTAAATAAAAAAAGAAAAAATATTATCAGACATAGGCTACTGTGAAAATTTCCTTGCTCTATTAAAAATAATTTGGGAAATATTTAAAAAAAGAAAAAAAATTCAAAAGGGGGCGAATAACTCTGACTTTAACTGTATATGTGACCTTGAAGATGTGGGCATGTTGTATAGAAACTGGTATTTGTATGCCTCTAAAGTGGAATGTAATGGATACATGCAGTGAGTAGAGCCCAACGAAGATTGTAGGAATTAAATTGTTGCTCCAATAGGTGGTGATAAACACCCATCTAAATGTATGTCACTGTATTCTTCATGTTTAATTGGATTAATCATTTTTGAAGTCTTTGAAGGGTTAATCAATCATTGACTGAAAATGAAATTGAAAAATATCAACCTAAAGTGTGTGTGTGTGTGTGTGTGTGTATATATATATAAAAAAGAAAAAACAATTCAAAGGGGGGCTAATAATTCTGACTTCAACAGTGTGTGTGTGTGTGTTTGTGTGTGTGTGTGTGTGTGTGTATACATACACACACACACACACACACACACACACACACACACACACACACACACACACACACACACACACACAGTTGAAGTCAGAATTATTAGCCCCCCTTTGAATTTGTTTTTCTTTTTTTTAAATATTTCCCAAATGATGTTTAACAGAGCAACAAAATCTTCACAGTATGTCTGATTATATTTTTTGTTCTGTAGAAAGTCTTTTTGTTTTATTTCGACTAGAATAAAAGCAGTTTAAAATTTTTAAAAAGCCATTTTAAGGTCAATATTATTAGCCCCTTTCAGCTATATTTTTTTCGATAGTCTACAGAACAAACCATCATTATGCAATAACTTGCCTAATTACCCTAACCTGCCTAGTTAACCTAATTAACCTAGTTAAGCCTTTAAATGTCACTTTAAGCTGTATAGAAGTGTCTTGAAAAATATCTAGTCAAATATATTTACTGTCATCATTTCATTTTATTTTCGGCTTAGTCCCTTTATTAATCCGGGGTCGCCACAGCGGAATGAACTGCCAACTTATCCAGCACGTTTTTTTCGCAGCGGATGCCCTTCCGGCCGCAACCCATCTCTGGGAAACATCCACACACACTCATTCACACTCATACACTACGGACAATTTAGCCTACCCAATTCACCTGTACCACATGTCTTTGGACTGGGGGGAAACCGGAGCACCTGGAGGAAACCCACGCAAACGCAGGGAGAACATGCACACTCTACACAGAAACGCGAGGCCCGCTTCCTCACGTGCGCGTGAAGATCCCCTGTGCGCGCGCGCGAGCTGTAGTTTCCTCGCGTGTAGGCCTGTAATCTGCTCGCCGTTCACTTCTCCTCGCATGTAAACATCACCACTGCGCTCGATTAATATTGGCATTGATTTGCCGCTATTTACACTTCATGTTCACTCTCTTCTCTGAGTAAGGTGGATAGGGAAGATGTCGTATGACTTCCATTTTCACCTCTTACCTGATGTTAATCATTTGTTAAAACATCAGGTAAGAGCATCTTTGTACTTATTCTTTTTATTCTATAGGTCAGTGTAAGTAAGATACAGCACACGTTGCTGAAGACCTTTTCTTTTATTTTATTTTCATGTTTCTAGAGAGGTAAGGGAGACCTTACCTTAGGAATTAGAATTGTTTTGTTATATTTATTTCTTTTATTTGGCTTCACTTTCGTCCCCTTCTGAGTTGAACAAATTTTAGTTTGATGCTTTGTTGAACTTGTTACTCATATTATTACTGTAAATATTTTTCTTTTTTTGTATATATATTTGGAGCTTAATCTGATTTCACTTTTGTACATTAAATCACTTTTGTTGGCATTTCCGTTGTTAGTGTCTTTTGGTTACCCCACCAAAGTGTGAAAGTACCACGCCTTTTAAATGTTATTCCTTTTACCCTAGACTAACATCAAAGAGGTTGTAACACTCTCGTGCCATTGTAGACAATGGGTGGGACTTAGTCAATAGTTAGAATCCATCTAAACTCCCAAAATTCTTGCAGAAAGTCTCCGGCAGAATTTCACCAGGGAAGACGCAGCTTCTGTACCCGCCTGACTTGCCTGAGTTTATGTTTTTTTTCTTCTGGCAAATCAAAATTAAGAAAAGATTGTTAAAGTTTGCACCTCACGTATCTTCCGATCAGCACTACAAACTCCACACAAACGACAAAGGGACTTATTAAGAGATGCAGATATTAGTCATGTGTTTTAAGCTGTGCCCCTTTTAAGGTGTTTATCAACACTCAGTTTTTTGCAATTCTGCGATCGCTGAATCTGATGCAAAATCAACAAAAATTTCAACATTTTTGTGACCCTGCAAAATTCCTAATTTAAATGCAAAATAATCACAAAAAATGTAAATGATCTCATTAAACAACCAATTCCAAACCATATAATCAAATTAGATTTATTTAATTTTGCAATTAATTGTTTTTACATGACATATAGACGTTGCATATGCAGCACACGTGTTTGAGTGTCTCACAAAAAATTGTCTCACCTGCTCCCTCACATCATTACATTACATGAGAGTGGGGGAGGGAAGGGGAGGAGATGGGGGAATTGTTTTGCAGCCTGTGCAGTAAGCAGACGCGGATGAAGCGTAAGTGATTTACATGTGAAGTCAATACAAAGATGAGAATAGACTTCCTGTGGCGTGAATTGGCCATTTTGTGCATTTGACGCACTTCAGACGCAAAAGAAAATGGAAAACATCTAACAAACAGAGCATTAAAACAGACAGAAAAGCAAGAAGCTTACAATGATGGAGATTGGTTCAAGGATGACAATCAGTTGATGTGACCAAATTGAAGGACATTATTTGCACTTTACATGTATGGCTGGTATTAAGTCAAATTGATAAATGATTTTGTTTAACTCTTTCCCTGCAGTTATCAAGAGAAAACACTTCCCTGCTATTGACAAGTTTTATGGCAATCCATGTTTTAGATATATTATGGTAGGGGAAGCCATAACGCATGTCCTATATTGTGGATAAAAATAAGAGTTATACAACCTTCCTTTGGTCTAATCCCTAATGTTTTAGATCTTGTCTTGACAAGAAACCAAAAAAAAAGCTTAATTTTTATGATTTGTTTCATTGTCAGATTGCACACCTAACATATTAGGCTACCTAATATGGTTAATAAGATATCTATATACAGTTGAAGTCAGAATTACTATCCCCCCTTTGATTTTTCTTTTTTAAATATTTTCCAAATTATGTTGAACAGAGCAAGGACATTTTCGATGTCTGATAATATTTTTTCTTCTGGAGAAAGTCTTATTTGTTTTTTTTTGGCTAGAATAAAAGCAGTTTTTAATTTTTTAATAAGGTCAAAATCATTAGCCCCTTTAAGCAATTTTTTTCGATAGTCTACAGAACAAACCATCATTATACAATAACTTGCCTAATTACCCTATTCTGACTAGTTAACTTAATTAACCTAGTTAAGCCTTTAAATGTCACTTTAAGCTGTATAAAAGTGTCTTGAAAATATCTAGTCAAATATTATTTACTCTCATCATGGCAAAGATAAAATAAATCAGTTATTAGAAATACGTTATTAAAACTATTATGTTTAGAAATGTGTTGAAAAAAATCTCAGGTAAACAGTAATTAAGGAAAAAAATAAACGGGGGCAAATAATTCAGGGGGGCTAATAATTCAGGGGGCTAATAATTCTGACTT
>CAIGQZ010032037.1:1437172-1451454 GCA_903798205.1 Danio tinwini | reverse complement strand
CACACACACACACACACACACACACACACACACACACACACACACTTTTAATAAATTAAATTTACGTGTCAATGGTGTCATAAACAATGTGTATTTAATAGTGTTATAATGTAATAGTCAAAAAAAGTAACTAATTTATAAATAAAGTATAAATAATTTATTAATAATGCATTTTTATTATGTGTTCTTTTTTCACTTTTACTGATATTATATACAGGGGTTGGACAATGAAACTAAAATACTGGCTAATTTAGACTCTGTCCACACCAACAAGGGTATTTTCAAAACCACCATTTTTTTCTATGCAGTTTCGCTGTTTGTCTGAATTTCCAAAACTCTGGGTACAGTGTGGTCATGTGAATGCTACAACCGGAGTTTTAGCTGTTTTCTCCTCTTTGATTGGCCAACACGGCTGGGTTCACTCCAAACACGGAAGACCTGAATGAGTTAAATTCTGCACATTCACTGGAAATGTATTGTGTAATCCGCATTGTTCAACTGTGGGATGGTAATCTGCCTGTGTACTTACATTTACATTGACTACTAATGCAATTTACTCACAAAATATACTTAATTCCCCGTTTGGTGTGAACTCAGCATAAAAGTGTCATTATTGCCATCTGTTGGTTCGGCATGCAAACATGTATCAAAGTGCGTTTTTGCATTTTCATGTGGATGACGATTTTTTTTTTTTATGAAAGCAGGGAAAACTCCAATACAATAATCACAATAACTTAACCATCCTCAGTAATACTGGATAATTATCAAACTTCTCAAAATATATAGTCAGCAATCATAATTTCAGTCAGTTAAAACATCTCCATCTGAATTTTTTTTTTTTACAATTAAGTTGTAAGAAACGTAATTGGTGCATCAATCAGTTGTCTAGGTTTTGTTCGAATGGTAATGTGCTGTCATGGACTGTTTGTGTTCGGTTCACCAGCTGCAGTATCAATATTATCAGTTCATTGTTCTCAAATCTGACTTCAGAGTATACAGTTCTATTATCTGAATAACTCAGAAAATTTGTTTATTTCAAGTCAGAGGGGCTATTATGCATGTTAAAAATTAAGTAATGTCAACTCTCCAGTTGCAACCAAAACAGTTCGTCGGGAGCTACGTACTGACCTGGCCACTATTCTGCTAGAGGCAGAATTCTGTATCTGTCATTCTTATGATGAAATAATGCTGTACTGGCCACAAAAGGAGGACCTACACCATGCTAATGAATTATTGCAATCTTTATTGTCCAACCCCTGTATGTTTCTATAACTTTTATGATCAAATATATTTGAACATATTACTATATTACTCATTCATTAATTTTCTTTTTGGCTTAGTCCCTTTATTATTCTGGGGTTGCAACAGCAGAATTAACCGCCAACTTATTCAACATATGTTTTACACAGCGGATACCCTTCCAGCTGCAACCAATCACTGGGAAACATCTATACACACTCATTCACACACATATACTACAGACAATTTAGCCTACCCAATTCACCTATACCATATGTTTTTGAACTTGTGTGGGAAGCCGGAGCACCCGGAGAAAACACACGCAAACACGTGGAGAACATGCAAACACCACACAGAAACACCAACTGACCCAGCCGGGGCTCGAAACAGTGACCTTCTTGCTGTGAGGCAAACGTGCTACCCACTGCACCACCGTGCAGCCAACTATATTGTTATTAAGTCATATTTTTGTAGTCGGTTTGTGGATACTTTCCCAGTTGCTTTGCTGATTACTCACTCTGATCTCAACCAGGTCCTCCACAAAGTTGAAAAGCAGAGGATTAATCTCCTTCAGTCTGAGCACAGGCCTGGGCATCATTAAAGCAAGATAACGCATTGAGGAACGACACACCTGAACACATCAAAACAAACAAGTCAGAGCCTTAAGTCACTATATAGCAAGCAAGTCACCCTAATTTCTATAATTGCAGTATAAAACTGTCACTACAGCTAATTGTTAAATGTAAAAAAAATAAAATTGCTATATAAGACAAAAAAAAAAGTCAGTCCCATCCTTGTTTAATGTGTTTGTTTTGTGCATAAGCACATGGATGTCTATTTGTTTGTGTTAGCCATGTGCTCTTCTTGTCCTGCATCCTTGTTTTACTATGCCTTGCCCCTTTGTTTAGTCTTGGCTGTGTCTGAAATCACCTACTACTCAGTAAAGTACCATTAGTAAAGCACATTCTATATAGTGTGAATGTGAGCGTCCATCAGATGCACACTTCAGAATCTTGCCAGGAGTAGTAGGTCATCTGGGTACTTCTCTTATAATGTTTTTCGAATACTATGAATTTGCACAAACCACTCGGATGGCATACTATATTTAATGTATTATATATAGTATGTAAGTATGCAATCAGACACAGCACTTGTTTGTTTAATCTTGTTCACCTTTTCTTTGTTTTCTCTATTCCCATTATATTGGATTTATTTCCCCCTTGTCTATGCCGGCATCTCCTTGTGTGCTTGTTTAGTCTATCTTGTTAAAGCTTAAAAATAAGTATTTAGCATTGTCTAGTTTTGGTTTCAATTATCTCGCTCCTTTGCCTTTTGAATTTAGTTTTTTTTTTTTTTTTAAGTTTCAGCAGGGTTGCAAAGTTTTTTCTATTTTAAATATTTTTTTGCCATTTGGGTTTCTATTTGCATGTTATATTAGCTACTTGTAGCAGACTTAAATGTGCTCTGCCATAAAACAATAAAAACTCTTTGAAATCTTTAGAATTTTATTATGGTGAATAATAATAATAATAATAATAATAATATTTTTAGCCCATAAATATAAAAAATCTGACAAAAATCACACAGATTTCTATGGCTGTGACTCAATATTGGCATGTAGATGTCTTCAAAAGTGGAATCATGTGAATATTCAAGCAGATTGGACATTGTTTGGCTGAGTTATAAGTACTTCCTCTTCCATTGCGAAACACTAAAGTATGTCAGTCCACCACGGACATACCCTTCGACAAAAACTCTAGATCTTCACGATATAATTTCACTGGAGCCTTCAGATAGCAACACCCATATTTGGTGCTGATATGATGAAATTTGTAGAAGGAGTTTGCTACAGTGTAAAACCTGTTATTTCCTGTTGCCAGCAGGTAGCGCTATGACTGAACCTGAATATTGGCATGCAAACACGTTCAGGTCAAGACTCTTATGAAACGTTTGAGTTTTGAGGCAGATCACACAATGCTCGAGTTATAACAACTTCCTGTTTCATGGCGAAAAATTTAGGTTTGTGAGGCCGCCATGGACACGTTCTTTAAAGAAAACTCTGGATCTTCGCAATTTAACACCGGCAAGGCCTTTAGACAACAATAGCCAATTTTGATGTTGGTCTGATAAAATCCCTTTCACATGAAATTCCCACTTTATCAAATGTTTTTAGGTAGCGCTGTCGAGTCATATTGCCACACCCACTTCTGAAACCCATATCAAACAATAATCATTTTCACCACTTCTGACCCTAAAGTGCATCTGTGCACATTGATGGAGTGGTCCTTGAGCTACGTTTCACTCACACAAACAAATTTGCACACACATCAAACATGCCAATACCTACAAAAAAAAAAGTATTGGAGCAAAAAATGAAACCCAACATGATAACTTCCTCTGCCGAAAAAAGTTTTTGCAAATTCCAGATGTATTTTAAAGAACTCCACCTAGGGATTTTATCAGATTAACACCAAAACTGGCTATTGTTATCTAAAAGCTTTGGTGACATTTTTTGCGAAGACAGAGTATTTTTTGAAGGGTCCGTGGCACAACCATAAACTTTGATGTTTCACCACGAAACAGGAAGTTGTTGTAACTTGGAACTTAGGCATTCATTGTCTGATCTGCTTCAAAATCCACAAGTTTGATAATAGTCCTGACCTGAACATACTTGCATGCCAATATTCAGGTTTAGTCATAGCGCCACCTGCTGGCAACAGGAAATGACATGTTTTACAATGTAACTCCTCCTACAAATTTATAAGATCGAATCCATGTTTCATTAGTTTAATCCAAATGCCTTTGTGATGTTAAATTGTGAAGATCTAGAGTTTTCGTTGAGGGGTGTGTCTGTGGTGGACTTACAAAGTTCAGTGTTTCACCACGAAAGACGAAGTAAAAATTGAAAAAAATATCTGACTTCCTGTTGGGTTTAAGATTTTGATTTTTTTGTTCTAGATTAAAAGATTCTAGATTTTCACATTTTAACATCACAAAGGCTTTTGAATTAAACTAATGGACCATGCACTCGATCTGATAAAACTTGTAGGAGGAGTTTGTTACACTGTAAAACATGTAATTTTCTGTTGCCAGCAAGTGGCAATATCAAAGTTTGTGATGCCGCCACGAACACTCCCTTCGACAATAGATGACAATACAAATCTCTCCATAGGAGGTTGGTAAAGTAAAACTTGTGTAAATGGCAAAAACTGCATTTTTTTTACCAGAGGAAGTTGAAAAAATATTTGACTTTCTGTTGTGTTTCAGAATTTCGCTCTGTGAGGTTGATGAACCAGGAAGGCTCGTAGTGGGTTCTCAAAGTACGATAAAATGAGAAAAAAACTAAAAAAATGATGGCACAACTCGCTGTTGTAACGTGCAAAGTGATGGTTTATTTACAGTGTACAAGAGTGAAAACCAAAATAACCCAAAAACCCAGCAAAGTAACAAAATAAGTAAAAATAAAAGAACAAATAAAAAAACTATATATGGACAATCACGCTAATATATACAAACAAGTCACAAATTGCTTACGGCACCACAGTAGTTTGCTTACTTGCCAGGTTAACTGACCCCGAATTGGCGTTTGGGGCTGCCTTTTAAAGGTGAAGCCCTGCCTCTTTAATGTAAACCAACATGCACTAATTAAAAGGCAAGTATAAACATTTGTACATGTTCTCAAGTTCATTATTTAAAACACATTAGACCCCAAACAGTCACAATTAATCAAAGTAACCTAAAATAGATCAATGAATAAAGATTTAAACATATAAACATGAATATCTAGATAAATAAAGAGAAGTTTAAACAAATTTCCCACACTATCCAGAAGAAAATGGACAAGTAGTCCTGAGTTCACTCCACAGTGAACTCAGGACTATTTAGCCAGGCCACTGAGAGGCGCTCTGTTTGACAGGCTGATGGAAGAGCAACCAGGAAGACCGACTAAACAGAGACACAGACGCCAAACAACAGGCAAATATTAAACAAATAACAATCATAAACACTTGGACACAGACAAACCGAAAACATTAAACAATTAGACAACATGTGTATGTACTTGTATTTGTGACAATAGCGTGCATTATGGATGGAGATGGCGAAATGCTTGTGAGGATGGGTTTGTGTGTGTGTATGTGGGAACCAACATGCTGATGGCAAATGTGTGCTCCCAAATCGCCACAGGCTTTTATGGATAACATAGGTAAGTGAATGTGTTTGATTTAGAGCACTGTTTATCAGCCAGGGACAAGTCACCACATCACACCACCTTCCCCCTCTCAAAGCCGGTTGCCATTTAGACACCTCGAAAGTTAATCAACTGTCCTGTTCTGGGATCCTGGTCATTGGACAACCTTGAACTGGTATGGCTGTAGAGTCAGATACCACTTGGTCACTCAAGCATTATGGTCTTTCATGCTGTGAATCCAGGTTAGTGCTCGGTGGTCTGTCTCTAATGTAAAATCTCTGCCTAACAAGTAGTACCTCAGACTCTCCAATGCCCACTTTATTGCCAGACCCTCTTTCTCCACGATAGAATACAGAGTTTCTCATAGAAATAGCTTCCTGCTTATATATGCCACCAGCCTTTTTTTGTTCTGCATCTTTCTGCACTCTTTACATCCCCTTAGCACTTGATCTATTAGCCGTTGGAATGTGGCTGGTGCCCCATGAAGCCCAAAAGGTAAAACCTTGAAGCGGTATAATCCCATGTACTGAATGCTGTATACTGTGTGGACTTTTCTTCCAAGGGCACTTGCCAGTAGCCTTTACACAAGTCCAGAGTGGTGAGATATTTTGCTTGGTCAATTCTTTCCAGCAAATCATCCAAACGTGGCATTGGATAAGCATCCTTGACTGTGTGTTCAGTTTCCGAAAGTCAATGCATATCCGCAGTGTACATCTTTTTTTTAGAACAATGACGACTGGGTTACTCCACTCACTTGTTGTGGGTTTAATCACTCCCAGCTCGATCATGGTCTCAATTTCTTTCTTGGGTAGTTTCACCAGACTCTCATGAACCCTCTATGGTCGCTCTCTCGAGGGAGTTTGATTAACCAGTTGGATTCAGTGCTCCATCAGGTCAGATCATGGAGGTTTCTGATGAAATAACCCAGAATACTGGTTCATCAGGTGATGTAGCTCATCTTGTTTGGATTCTTACAGATGATTCAGCACCACCGCTGTGGTTTGTGCTGGCTCTGTACCTCTCTGCTATAGTAGATCCTCCTCCTCTACCTCCTCCACTTTCCTGAGCAGCAACAATGTCTTTTTGTTAGGTGGCTCTTTTCCATTCCTTCAATAGACTAATGTGATATGTTTGATTTTCTTTGCCTTTATCAGAGTGATGGACTTTGTAAGTTACTGGTCCCAGTCTTTGAAGCACTGTAAAGGGCCTTTGCCATTTCAACAGTAGTTGATTTGTTGAGGTGGCAAGCAGTAACAACACTTTCTGTCCTGGCAGCTGATGACGAGATTGGGTATTCTGTTCGTACCACAGTTTCTGTGTCTTTTGGGCCTTCCTGAGGTTCTCTTGGGCCTTCTCTCTGTAGGTCTCCAAGTGGTCTTTTATCTCAAGGATGTACTGAAAGATACCTTTCGCCTTCTCCATCGTCTCATCAGACGAAGTGGCCTCCCAGTTCCTTCGAAGAAGTGCCAGTGGTTGACGCTTGAGGCACCTTCCTGTAGGCAAACATCAGAAATGATAGCCACTTATCCCAGTCCTTCCCAGTCTCTGACACAAACTTGCATATTCTTCAACGCCTGGTTGAACAGCGTTTGGTTGAACCGCTCTACTAGTCCATCTGTCTGTGGGTGATATGGGATGGTTTTGATTGCAGTGTTGCCCAGTTGACAATGCATTATCTTCATCAGTTGGGATGTAAAGTTGTTTCTTGGTCCGTAAGTATTTAATTGGGTATTCCTACTCTAGAAAACTGTAAAAAACTGAAAACTGTAAAACTGGAAGTTGTACTAGGCCATTGATTACCTTGGTGGTGGTTATGAATCGCAGAGGGAAAGCCTCAGGGTACCTGGTGACATAGTCACTGATGACAAGAGTATACTGATGTCCAGATGTACTCTTCTCCAGTGGGCCCACAATATCCATCGCGATGAACAGCACAGAGATCACAAGCAAAGGGAGTAATAAGGCCTTACCCTGGAGACGCACAGTGCTCGTCTTTTGACAAATGGGGCATGTGGTGCAATAAACCTGTACATCAGTTAAGTCAAGTCAAGTTGTTTTTTATTGTCATTTCAACAATACACAGTCCAGTATACAATGAAACAAAACCAGGACCAAGGTGCTACATCAAACATAAATTGACAACAAAACACAGGACTGTGCACTACTACAAAAAATATAGAGAATGAAATAAAAATAAGATAAAGTAAAAAATAAATAAATAAGACTATGAATAAGAGTATGAATAAGAGCGCAAAGTGTGGTAAGTGCAACATTTAGTACAAAAAAAAAAACAAGACAGACAGGACAGGAAACAGTAACGACGTGTGAGAATAGCAGTTGTGCAAATAGTGCTGTCATTATATATTAATTTGTGTGTGTGTGTGTGTATGTTTGTATTGAAGAACATTTTTGTATTCTTTAAAAGTGTGCCATGAACATGTCAACCTATAAAACCACCTAGAAATGCATAGACATATGTATTTTGAGGTGTTCTGTTGAGGAATGTGTGAGGTCACTATTGTTTGGAGCTACTGGAGAATGAATTTATATGTAAAACATTGATTGTATATGTAAAACACACATATGAAGTTATATCTTGAGATGATTTCAGGAGAGTGAGTGACATATTGTGACATTAATGTACCATCATGGCAATGTTTGTAAAGACTCAGAAGACATTGAATCTATGGAGAGAGAACTTTGGTGTGAAAACAGGTGTTTGCATTGCAGGGGACAAGGCCCAGAATAACATGAGCACCTTAAGATATACTGAACCCCTAAGTAAAGAGAAAACATCCTGAAATGGTCGGAGTTAAAACAATATGACCTAGGGGTTGGGAGAGAAAATCTGTATAAAGATTGTGAAGAACATAGACACATTGGATTTGTCCTGAGGAGAGACTGAGATGGGTCTGTTCCAGGCTGTCTCTACTTTTTTGGAAAATATTCCAATAAAGTATATTCTTTTGATATTCATAACCTCCAGACTGAGTTTAATTTATTAGGAAAAAAGTCGGAAACCACAACAGTATCAGTCCAGGCTGTCAACTTCACCACCACCTCTCGTTATGCCGTCTTATCGTTCCTGCTGATGAGACCCACCATGGTCGTGTCGTTGGCGAATTTGACGATGTGGTTCGAGCTGTGTATTGCTACACAGTCATGGGTCAGCAAGGGAATGAAGCCCACAGCCCTAAAGGGCCCCTGTGCTCAGTATGATGGTGTTGGAGGTGTTGTTTGCAATCCGAACCTTCTGAGGTCTTCCAGTCAAAAAGTCCAGTATCCAGTTACCGAGGGAGGTGTTCAGGCCCAATAGGCTAAGTTTCCCAATCAGGTGCTGTGGAATAATGGTGTTGAATGCTGAACTAAAGTCTATGAACAGCATTCTTATGCATGAGTCTTTGTTCTCCAGGTGCAGTGTGATGGAGATGACGTTGTCAGTGGAGCGGTTAGGGCAGTATGCAAACTGCAGTGGATCCAGTGTTGATGAGTGGTCTGTATGTTTGAATTAGCATAATAGACATGTGGACTAAATTTGGCTGAGGTGAGATGCAGGTTTTTACCCGGTATGCGCCTGGAATGTTTGGGTACACAACATCCAGCATGTTTTCCCCTCTGGTTGCAAAGTCCACATTCTAATGAAATTTAGGGAACACAGTCCTGAGATTTGCAGTTCACTGATGGTCTGGTAGAGTACACAGAGCGCTTCCTTGGAGTTAGCGCTAGGTGGAATGTATACTCCGAGTATGATATCGGTGGAGAATTGCAAGCAAGCCGAGGTTGCGAAGCTTCGCTTGCAAAACATCACTAATGCTGTTTTTGTGTAAGTTCCTAAGACTCACATAGCATAGCATGGGGGTACAACACGAGTACATCTGTTGGTGTCCATATGTTGCATAGAAAGGGCTACAAAAAATTAGCACCATTTTGGATCCGGAGCAGCCGCTGCGAGCTACTGCCGCGCAGCCATCTTGGATAGAAGAGTGTACATGGAAGGCCATATGAAACGTGAACTATGCATGCATACGTCTTTTGGAATGCAAGGTGCCCTGCTCAAGGTATGTTATATGCTACAGACAGAACCACAGGACGACAACATGTAGGGACAACCAAACGTGTGGATTCAGACATTGCATCATTAATTATTACCTACTTTTCCTCACATAAGTCCATTTGTCCTCATTGGCATCATTTTTTGGTAATTCAGCATGTTTTTAAGATATTTTCAACTGTTATATAACTGTTCACCTGTTGTCCTTATTGTTAATAATCACATCACACATGCTTGCCTGATTTTGTGAAATTATGAGCTTTCCTTACATGTTTACAGGAATTTAGGTACCTATAGCACACACCATTTGTCAATGAGCCTATTACAACAATGCAAAGTGGAAAGTTCAACTTTTTTCAATAATTATTGATCTAGGGTGTCCAGAGATTCTTAGTTTTACGGCAAGCAAGCAAAACACCAGGAACTAGTTCGCAAAAGTAGGTTTTACACAAATTGACAAATGATTAATGAACAGTTTGCATGAGTGTAATGGTTTATTTTTTAAAGTGTTCAGTATGAGCAGGCCTATCATATGATAAATATTTTGTGTGCCTCCACACCCATTTGAGTAATACACTATCAAGTACACATTAAAAAAACTCAAAATCACCCCCCTAGTGGATAATTTCTTTCTAAATTTCTACAGACCTCTGGGCCCAGGATTTCACCATGCTCACAGAGATTCATTTAGATTGGCCATCATTAACTTTGTTTAATAGGTGCTCAAATTTAATTGGCTAATAGTGGACATTTTTCATAGTATGTCATTCCACTTTCAGCAAACACACTGCATGCCAAATTTCAAGTTGATTCATCTAGTGGCTAAAAATGGTAATTGAAACACTGTATTAAGCATTAACACACATTGAAACACTGTTTTTGAGACCTTTTCTACTACTATAGCGCTACCTATTGCCCGATCTCTATACAATTTTGCATGTTCGTTTGCATTTATACATTACAAGTGCTCACCAAATTTTGTGATGTTTGAGCTTTCCTTATGGGTTTACAGGCATGTAGGTTCATGTAAACACACCACTTTTGTAAATGAGCCTTTTACAATTATCCAAAGTGGAAAGTTAAACTTTTTTTTCATAATTACTGATTACTGATTCTAACTAGGGTTGGGCGATGTTGACCCATTTGGCATTGTATGACCCACATGGTCTTTGCTTTACCCATAATCAAACCATAAATAAATAAAGTTACACACAGATTACCACCTGTCAATCACTTTTTTTCCACGGGACTCAGGCATGAATAGGCGGAGTGATCTGTGTCGGTATAATGGCTTTTTCCCACAGCTGGTGGAGAAGACGAGAGTTCGTTTGGAGTTCACTGTAATTTGTATTGTAATTGATGGTAACTTTCTTATTTTATTATTATTATTATGAGGAAATAATAATAAGTAAAGATGCTAGGGCTCGACCGTTTTGGTTGCATATGCGCCCGAAATTTTATGCGACCTAAAATATATATTTAGAAGCATTTGTGCTAGTGAATAAATTGTTGCCTTGCGACCTGTTTTCACCAATGCACCTTTGCACCTAATAACGCCAAACGCAGCGCTCAGGAACAGATTAAAACAGTTGTTATGTGAACTTGCTGAAGTAAAAAAAAAACCTGCAATGCTTGCCCCGCCTTTGTGCTCTTGTTATTGGCCCACTGCTCTAGAACTGAATGCAAATGGATTGGTTAATATTAGCTATCAATCACTCAGTCAAGGCCTTCTGCCTTCAGATGACATGTCTGCAGGAGATACAACCACGAAAATGTGAAGCGCTGAAGATGAGAGAATGAAAATACCACTGACAGATTTAGTTTTAGAAACCACTAAAGTTACTAAAAATAATGGCACATCTTATTAGTGATCATGTGCTGAATGTTAATCCACCATTTACACTTTTCCAAGTGACTTCCAGTGGCTTCAAGTCCACTATAAAAATAACTAAAGCCATTCACTGTAAAGTCTGTGGGGTCTTTATTCATGACAATTTGCTTATGCATAATGTTATTATTAATAGTATTTATTATATGCATATTTATATTTGTTTTTATTAAAAACAAGCTTAGATTTACCCACCTGTCAGGTTTTGGACCAAATGGGGCAAAGCATGTGTATTTGGATATAATTCCACACTTGTTTGATCACACTTCATTATTACTGTTCATTTATTTGTTTGCTAGTAATTAGAACTGAATTTAGAAATAGTTTTGAAACAAATCTTTGCTCTTAACAAACAAAATTAATTATGTAGGCTAATGGATGTCTATGCGTACAACACGTTTCCTTATCCACAAAAGAGAGTGAAAGTGAAAGTAAAGAATGAGGAGGCTCATTCTCTAGTGAAGCATTTAGTTTTTCCACTTACAAAGTCCGCCATGTAAATAGCAAATGCCCTGTGGCGCAACGCAACTGACCCTTAAAGGGAATGGGAGATGAGACTCTGACTCGTTAAGAGAATAAGCTCAACCCTGTTAGACCTTAAAATAGCAAAAGTGGATTCTGACATGCACTTAATGCTTTTGAGCCCTGCGCTTTGGACTTTGTGCCTAGATCATCAAAATAGAGCCCCATGAGTTGAACATGCCCAACGAGTTTCAATTCGATCGGCCATTGTTAACCTTGTTTAATGAGTGGTCAAATTTTAATTGGCTAATGGCAGCCTTTTTGTGATGTGACCTTGAACAAAGACATGGCATTCCAAATTAGTTTTTTTAGGATTTACAGGCTTACACCAGGTTAAAAACGATTTGATAGGACTGTGCTAATGCAACAGTACAACATTTTGATAATATTTTTTGGGAGTGCAGAGATTTGTAAAATACTGGTTATACTGATGTAGAGCAAAACAAGTATAAGTTTGATTGACAGCAGATGTCTGAGAAAAGCTGCCTAGAAAGAGCAAACCTACCATATGTTTTGTAGATCAAGTGTATTTGTGAAAAGCTGTGTAAAAATCAGCATTTTTTTCTTGCATTTTTGTTTCGCTGTGAAAAGCACAGACAGCAGCAAAAAGTCATCTTGTGCTACCATCTAGTGGCTAAAATGTTAACTGAACCAGTAAAATAAGCATCAACACACACTGTTTTTGAGACCTTTTCTACTGTTATATCACCAACTATTTTGTGATCTTCACAAAATTTTGCATGCTTGTTTACAATCATGTTACATGAGTACAACAAATTTCATGAGGTTTTGAGTTCTTTACATGTCAACAGGCATGCAGGTCCATAACAACATACTTCCTTAGTAAATGAGCCTGTTACAGCTATTCAAATTAGAACGTTCAACTTTTTTCAATAATTATTGATGTAGACAGTCCAGAAATTCTTACAACACTGGTTTTAAGGCAATTGACAAAAACAAAGATCGGTTTGAAAAAATAGATTTTGCATGTATTAAAGAATCTTAAATAACCAGTTTGAGTGACAGCAGTGATTTTAGTGTCCAAGTGCTCAGTATGAGCCCTATCATATGACATATGCAGATCAACTGCACAACAGATTTTTGTGAAAGTTCAACTTTTTTTCAATAATTATTGATCTAGGCCATTTAGAGATTACTTCAACACTGGTTTTGTGGTAAATGATCAAAAAAGCAGGGATTAGTTTGCAAAAGTAGGTTTTTCATATATTAATGAATTATTTTTTACAGTTTGAATAACAGCTGTGGTTTTAGTGTCAAAGTGGTCAGTATGAGCAGACCTACCTTATCCCGTTCAAAAGTTATAGCTACATTTAGCTTCTATTAGCATCAAACTTTTTTGTGTACTGTTTTGCGAAAATCAACTTATTAAAAACCTTTTTTCAATAATTATTGATATTTAGTGTTCAGAGTATATTTCTGAACTTGTTTGGTTCCGATAAGGCAAAAAACCTAGGACTAGTTTGCAAAAGTAGGTTTCGAACAAATCTTGGTGTAGCGGAAAAAACTGTGCTTCATTTAATGGTTTAAACTGGTTCTCAGCTTGTCATAAACCTAACTAAGCCAAATATCTTTTTTTAATAGGGTTGTATTTTGTGAGTTGTGTGTGCCATGTGAAATTGTTGCATTTGCATTGATCCTAAACAACAAAATATGCAGTTCCATTTTTGTTAAAGTGCTTGTTTAGAAAGTAGTTGCTCACTTTACATACTGTAGATAGCAAGATTATCCAAGTGTTTTTGTACCTTACGGGGTTCAAATTCCCAGTTGTGTATGACTCTTGCTGGAACGATGGCAGTGTCATTCCAGTGGCAACTGCTGCAGTAATACTGACCAGTATAATCACACTGACGTGCCTCATTAGGAATACCACCTACACAACACAACACAATATTAAACAACGTTCTGTGCAAAAAGAAAATTCTAAATATCCATGCTGACTCATCAAGCAAGCAAAAAAACATGTTATACATGTACCTGTTATACATATACAAAAAGACTCACGCAATGAAATGGGTGTCCGGCATTCAGAACATCTGTAGTCCTGTTTGTCCAGACCAATCTCAGGACAGATGTTGAGTTCATACTCAGACTGATGGCTGACCTTTGATCTCACACATGGTTTGTTGATGAGATTCATGCACTTGCTATGGCAGCGGTAATAACAACCTGGAAATGAAATATGACCATTTAAAACAAAATACAAGTTCATGCATTACACAACTAAGATCTGAATCAATTTATTAAATTTATTAAACATTTAATATACCATGTATACTACTAAGCATCTTGTAACAAAAGCAAAAAATCCATACCAGATGGATGGTCAGAGCATTACTGTAAGATCTGAATATGCTTAAGCAATTAAAATAATA
>CAIGQZ010032037.1:1411389-1424451 GCA_903798205.1 Danio tinwini | reverse complement strand
CCCCCCCCCCCCCCTGCACTTCAGATCAGTGAGGATAATGGCTATCAGATCCTCAGTAAACAGCCATCAACACCTCCAGCCATCTCCTTCTCCACCCCGGCACTTCAGATCAGTGAGGATAATGGGCATCAGATCCTCAGTAAACAGCCATCAACACCTCCAGCCATCTCCTTCTTCACCCCGGCACTTCAGATTAGTGAGGATAATGGGCATCAGATCCTCAGTAAACAGCCATCAACACTTCCAGCCATCTCCTTCTCCACCCCGGCACTTCAGATCAGTGAGGATAATGTGCGTCAGATCTTCAGTAAACAGAGGAGACGAAAAGCACCAGGTCCAGATGGTGTTTCACCAGCCTGTCTGAAAACTTGTGCGGACCAACTGGCTCCCATTTTCACACAGATCTTCAACAGATCGCTGGAGCAGCTCAAATTTCCATCTTGCTTTAAATGCTCCACCATCATCCCAATACCAAAGAATCCAAAGATCACAGGACTCAATGACTACAGACCTGTTGCCTTACCATCTGTGGCCATGAAGTCATTTGAAAGACTGGTGCTAGCTTATCTGAAGGACATCACTGGACCTTTGCTGGACCCCCTGCAGTTTGCCTATAGAGCAAACTGGTCTGTGGATGATGCAGTCAACATGGGACTGCATTATATCCTAGAGCATCTGGACAAACCAGGGAACTATGCAAGGATACTGTTTGTGGACTTCAGTTCTGCCTTTAACACCATTGTCCCATCACTGCTCGAGTACAAACTGACCCAGCTGTCTGTCCCTAGCTCTGTCTGTCAATGGATCACCAGCTTTCTGACAGATAGACAACAGCTAGTCAGAATGGGCAAAATCACATCCGACAGCCGCACCATCAGCACTGGTGCCCCCCAGGGATGTGTTTTCTCCCAAAACAGTGAAGATGATAGTGGACTTTAGGAGAAACCCCCCTGCACTCTCCCCACTCACCATCATAAACAGCACTGTGGCTGCAATAAAGTCATTCAGGTTCCTGGGCACCACCATCTCTCAGGATCTGAAGTGGGACATTCACATAGACTCCATTGTAAAGAAAGCCCAGCAGAGACTGTACTTCCTTCGTCAGCTGAGGAAGTTCAACCTGCCACAGGAGCTGCTCGTACAGTTCTACTCAGCTGTCATCCAATCCATCCTCTGCACTTTAATCAGCGTCTGGTTCAGCTCAGCTGCCAAAACCGACCTCTGTAGACTACAGCGAATAGTCCGGACTGCTGAACGAATCACTGGCACTACCCTTCCTACACTTCAAGAACTGTACTTTTCCAGAGTGAGTAAAAGGGCTCGTAAAATCACTCTGGACGCCTCACACCCAGCACACTACCTGTTCGAACTGTTACCGTCTGGTCGGCGCTACAGAGCACCAAGCACAAAAACAGCCAGACACAGGAAAAGTTTCTTTCCTCAGGCCATCTACCTCATGAACAGTTAAATATTACCCTACTGTGCAATAAACGCGCAATACTTTCTCATAACCACTTGTACACAGCACCTTATAACCTGTATATTTACAGCATATCTGTACATACAACTCAACATCCAGATCTTTTTGACTGACTGCATCTCTGTTTAATGTTTATTGCCTTTTCTTTCTTGTATTTAATTTTGTGTTGTCACTCGTCACTTTATGTACACTGGAAGCATCTGTTGCCAAAACAAATTCCTTGTATGTGTGAAGCACACTTGGCAATAAAACTGATTCTGATGTAAATTGCATACTCTTTGCACTCCTACTGTCAGTATCTTTATCACAATCTATCACTTTTTTCTTCCCTACCAACCTGCGTTACAGTATTCAATCCATATTTCCTAACAAAGTTGTCGTGTTTGCACTGTAATGGCACTAAAGCAAGAATCCTCAGTAGTTTCAGCTAAAATTCCAATCAGTTTGTAATGATTGCCATTTTGTTATAAGATTTTTTTATATTTTAAAATACATACGGCAAGAATTTATGGAATTTACAAATAGTCTGTTTTGAACTGTTGTTAAGTCTGAAATTAGTTTGTTGGTGTGTAAAAAATGCTAAAATGTATATTATTAATGAGAAAAGTGCTTATTGCTGTCACGCTCAGAATACATCGATTTATTTATAAACACTCACTTAAAGTGCACTGGAAACGCTGGAGACTCAGGAAAGACATGGCCATACAAAGAACGAACTGAACACAGGAGCTTAAAGGGTCACGAAACACCAAAACACTTTTTGAGCTGGTGACAGTCATATATGTGTCCCACGCTGCTATAAACACTATTAGGACACATATATTGCACAAAAAAAGTGAAAATTGGTTGTTTTTGTGTTATTTTGAGCAAATTCGCTCTTTTGAAGAAAAATTTTGAATCTGCGTCACGGCCATGAAATACTTGCGTGTAAATCCAGTGTGGAGATTGGCTGTCTGTACCTGGCAGTACATCATAACGTCTCTGATGGTGCGGCATTAATTCATGAGAAAGACTTTGTTCAAACCAATCAGCGCGCTCTATTGTGTATGACATGCAACTTCATTAATATGCACGATAGCTTCTGAGACTGTTTGACCTGTTACAGTGTTCAGACGACAGAGAGATGCCACGCTGTGTTGCCAAAACAAGTGAAAGAACAAGAATTTGGAGACAGCGGTCGTCAGTTAGTGCACTGTGTTTATTAATGTGCTGCAACAAAGGTTTTGTTTTAATTTTCCTGCTGTAAGAGCGCTGCTGGACTCATGTGGATTACAGTGCAATTTGTTTGTTTACAGAAATTTGTTTGTAAGGAACATTTTTACCCGAGAGCTTTTCACATCTAGAAATGATGAAATCTGGATTTGCTGCTTATCTCCTTTTTAAAAAAGACAAAGGTTTGTTTTAATTTTTTCGCTGTGAGAGCGCTGCTGGACTCATGTATTACAGTGCACGCGACAAATGCGTTTGCAAGGAACATTTTTACCCGAGAGCTTTTCGCATCTGGAAATGATGAAATCTGGAGCTGCTGCTCGTCTCCTTTTTTAAAAAAAGACACAGTTCCAGAGTGACTGTCCTGTCTCTACAGATTACGTAAGTGTGCAATCAGTTCTTTGTTCATTCAGATGGCAAAGTTAGTTTGTATTGTCAGCAGTGCTCTTTCAGTTTTTAAAGACATACTATAGTCAAAACGATTTAGTTACTAAGTTTACAGTATTTTAATATCACTGCAATAGTATAGTACAATATTATAGACTGAAAGATCCGCTGTAAATGCTGCTCTCCGAATGTAAACATGATCAAAATATAGATTTTCGCCGCATTTTGTGACAGGATAGTCTATACACACACGGCTTTCTGACGCTACCTACCAAGTCATCTAAGTTACCGAGAGATGAGGAGGATTTGTTTTCTCCCATTCTACGTGCGGTAACAAACATTGGATTAGCAGTTCCTTGCATACAATATGTCGTTTGTCACAGGCAACATGCAGGAAATGTTCCTGAATAAAAAGTGAAAGTGCCAAACTGCAGGTAAAGTTGACATATTAATAATTTGGCAAGTAATTGTTTACTGATGTCCATGTAAACACAGTCACTGTCTTTCTCCCCTGCGTCTGTGTTTGTTTTGCCTCGCACGTGCTAAACTACATGGAACACAACACTGAAACCTGACAATACCCCCACTACCCCCCTCCTTGCGCCTTCAACCAAACAAATAATACAAGGGATGGTGGAAGGCGAGGAGGCCAGGGAAGAGTCTTAGGAGGGAGGAGCCAGGAGAGGAGGATGAGGCCAGGGAAGAAACATCAGAGGGAGAAGCCAGGAGAGGAGCTGGAGAGCGAGGAGTCGGGGAGGAGACACAAGAGGGAGGAAATGTTTAAAACATTGGGTGCACATAGTCCTCCAGAATGGTTCAGTAGTTCTTGGTAGTGATGTGCCTATTTACCACAAGTATTGGGAATGACATGATATTGCAGCCCATATAGTCACTGATTTACCCCATGCTTCACTCTGGTCATGCAACAGTCTGTGCGGTAAGCTTCTTCAGGGTTTCGCCACACCGTAACTCTCCCAAAAGTGGGAAAGACAGTGAAAGGGAAATCATTAGAGAACAATACATGTTTCACATGGTCCACAACCTATGATTTTACTGCTGGCACCATTGAAACTGACATTTGGCATTGGCACAAGTGATCAAAGGTTTAGCCATAGCAGGCCAGACAGTTGAGGTGGACATTTAATTTTGCAGTCAGTTGGGCAGCTGAGGTTTTATGTTTTTGGATTTAATTTGGGTTAACACCTGGGCATCCCTTTCAGCTTCCTCTTGTATCCACAATTACTCCTGTTGGATGTGTTTTGTTCTTGGTGGTATGCTGACCTAGATACTGTGGTTTTTGATACCTCATAAAGACTTGCTGTCTTGGTCATAAATGTGTCAGCTAGATGCACACCAACAATTTGTCCTTTTTGGAACTCTGATATGTCACCCATTATGTTGTAACTTACTTATGCATGTCCTCATAATGTCCATCATAATGCATGTCCTCGGCCAGATGAATTTGCTCCTACAGGTAAAAAAGTGTTTGTGTGTGTATGTTTAGGGGGGGGGGGGGTTGTTATGCTGGGCGTGCAGATTGCATATGATGTCCACACTTTTTTGAATTTGGAAGCAGTGAGGGATAGAGCACAGCTCATCTCAGGTATTTAAGCTCGAACAGAAAATTTATATTTCAAATTACCTAAACTAAAGTAGAGTTTTACAGTTACAGACTTACATCACTTAAAATTAAACATTATAAGCTTTTAGCAGACTCATGTTTCAAGTTTGTGTGAAAAGTATTCACTGAGTTACAGTTTAGTTTCTGACATGTTTCAGGCTTCAATCAAAGAGAGTAGCGGCAGACACACATCTTTTTTTTAAATGAATTATTTTTACAGAAACACAACATTTTGATTTTATTACAGGTGCACACAAGTAATTAAAACATTTTACAATTTTAAATATTTTTAACAATTATCTGTAAGTAAAAAAATGACTATTTTGAGTTTCTTTTGCACGGACAAGCTCATGTCACCTGCAATACAACAGACCACAGATGGTTGAGATGCAAGGGTGCTGATGGAGAGATTCTAAGTAAATTGTTTGATTTCTTTAGGAGCTTGACTTGCTAGAAATTTGTTGTTGATTTATGGAAAAGAGCTGCATATCTGTATGTTAGTTTGGAACAACAGTAAACTGTTGGGTAATTTGGATTTGAATAAAAATTGACTTTTACTGGGTTCAGCTAAGATTGTCTAACCTGTGCAGGTGTACCAGGTTTGAATGAGACCCCATATAATGGTGCTACACTTGTCACACATCTGTTTCACACTCTTGCTCTTCTCCTTTGAGAAGCGATGCTCTAACATAATCTGCAGGTTGGGCTCATCTTCCTCAGGGTCCTGTTCAAATTCAACACAAAAATACAAAACAAAATTATTATTTTGATAATTATAATTATTCAATTATTTTATACAACCCAAATTATGTAGATACATATATTGATATATCACATAAACACAGACATGTTTAAAACAAATAACCTTATATAACCTTAAATGTACTTATATATAGACATAGTTTAGGCTGGGATGTCTAAAACTACACTTGCAGAGCTTATTTCCAACTTACTTCAACATACCCATGTGGAGGTTTCTAGTTCTAGTGTCTATTAATACCTGCATTAACTGATTCAGGTAAGTTCAAGGTATAGGAGCTAAAATTTGCAGGATGCTAATCCTCCAGCAGAAGGAATGCAGACTGATGTTTTATACAGTACGACAGCTGTACTTGCATATATTTAAATGGCACCTATGATTAAAAGCAACTTTTATAAGCTGTTTGGACAGAACTGTGTGTCCACTGTCCTACTGGAGTGATAAAAACCCAATAAGCCTCTAGTCTCTTTTTAAAAATGTCCGACATTAAAATTGTAGCGTGATGTAGGAGTGCGTTTTTTTTTTTGACAGATTGACAAGTGCCATTTTTATAAATTTTATATGGTTGAAACATTTTTAAAACAGAGCATGTTTGTAATAAAGACAGTAAAATCGCCATGTAATTCTTAATTGCTATAATCACTATGGCTGCATGGTGTCAGTAAATGCTAGTGTGTGTGTGTGTGTGTGTGTGTGTGTGTGTTTGTGTGTGTGTACTGCAAACAACATTTGTGTGTGACTCATCAATTCAAAAAGGCTTGAAAAAATTCCACCACAAATACAAAAAAAAGGTAGTATTTTTGACTAATGAGCTGTATTTTAGTTTCATGCGTGTCTGTTCCTATCACTGACAGCTGTTTATCTAATGTAAAGCTGAGAAACTACAAAACAGCTACACTGTACTCAGACCCCAAAATAGGCATACTTTGGAGGCTATAATAAATTATCTAATGGGTATTTTGAACTAAAACTTTACAGACACATTCTGGAGACAAAGGCTTATCTTGCATCTTGTAAAAGGGGTAAATAGGTGGCCTTTAATGCTCATAAAACCCATACACATTAAAATTACATACACACATGTTATTTAACTTAAAGATTTTTCAAAACTGTACCTATTAAAAAACAAATTTTGCCTAAAGTCAAATTAATTTTGCAGTTTAATGCAAATTCAACATGTTCATTTATGGCGTTTATGAACAAAACAAATATGTTCTGCAAATTTTGACTGATCATACAAACCTGTAGTTCTTGTAGTTTAAGTCGAAGGTGGATAAGTTTGACCACTGTGTCTTTTTGTTTCTCTGAATGCTCTGGTAGTTCCAAGATCAGTCTCTTGCACTCCTCAATGGCAAGTTTCAGCTGTTCTACATCAGATGCCACAAACAAACCCTGTGCATACATCCACACACAATTCAGTGCTTCAAACTAAATAATTAGAAACTTACATTGGTTACAGTGAATGTAGGGGTTAGTTCATCCAAAATGTTTAATTTACAACCATTTACTTGATTGCCCTAATTCATTTCAAAACAAGTGTGACTTATTTTCTTGTTATCTAAAGTTATTACATTATTATGTTTTTAAATATACATACATAAATGTCATAATTCTTTTATTTTAAAATTTTAATTAAAAAATCCACAAGAAAAAAAGCTAAAAAAGCTTTTCAGTTGTTTTCAATTACACCACAATTTTTTTTAGAATGACAGCAGCAATGTGGTGCTTAGCATTAAGCATTTTTAAATGTGCTGAAAGTTGGAGAAATCCTCAATTTTCAGCTATCCAAAATTGCTTCGATGGACATGCACCCTTAAGAATTTCATGTAGCTAACAGCAGTTTTCTGGTAAGAAGTACTTCAAAAACTTAATCATCTGATTTATAACAACACACTGCCTCTACAGCAAGAAGGTCACCGTTTTAAGTCCCAGCTAGGCCAGAAAGCTGGGTTCCTCCAGGTGCTCTGGTTGCAAAGACAAAGATATGTGGTATAATGTGAATTTGATAAATTATATTATTTGTAGTGTGTGAATTAGTGTTGGGGTACTCAAACTTAGACTCGGACTTGTCATGGACTTGGGTAACCTTGTACTCTGACTTGACTCAGACTCTGACATTTTGGACTAGGAAAATATCATGAGTCCAGTCGAGTCCACATCATTCAGAACATAAATAAAGAGATTAAAAATTAATAAAAAACAGCATGAAACTAACAAGAATTTAGCAAACTCTCTGGCTGGCTGCCAGCATTTATTTCCGCTGCACCGCATAGGCAGGCAGCAGTAGCACGTCTTTACCTTAAACGTTAAGTTAACCAGAAATAGCCATATCATACAATGCGTGGCTAGGTCTAGGACAATGTCTTCAAAATCAGCAATAATTTGTCTTTTACCGACGTGTTGAAAGAAAACAAAGAAAGGTAAGAACTAATTTTCTTGAATTTCATTTTCATATCGTATGGACGATGCTTATACTGAAGATATTGTTTTGTTGTTTATACTGGTGTCAATATATCCGCAAATAACTGCCGGATTCAAAGTTTTGCACTTTGGCTCTGAGCCAGAGAAAGATGCGTTCAGCGCTTGATTTAGGCCAGGGCTTCTCAAATGCAGACTCTGTAATATTCAGTTTTCCTGTGTGACTCTTTAATGACATCCTGCTATCCTCCCGTTTAATTTTCCAATACTTCCCCCTTATGTTTAATCTTACTATGAAAAGTGAAAGTACGTCAACACAGCCAATCTCAAATGTGATAGAACTGCAAGAGCTGATCAAGAGAATTGTGCTTTAGCTTTGAAAGCACATTAAAATTAATATAAAAACATCTGCATTCACTTTCTTTGTATTAAAGCTGTGCTTCGATCGTCACATCTTCTGAATCAGTGTAGGCTATGCATGCTGACTGACGGACGTGTTCTGTATAGTAAACTCATCACAGATCCCAGATCAGCTTCTGATTTTGGGGGTAGGGTTAGGAGAGTATAAAGAGTGTGTAAAATTGCAGTTATTAAATGATGGAATAGCAAAAATGTTGTAATTATGATCTTGCTTGGAGTTGCATATTATATTAAGTCAATATAAGCACAAATGGTTTTAATATAGAGTTATATTTAAATCCAGTCAACATTCAGAATGGATAATCACTGGACTAAGTCCACAAATTGAAGCAATATTAAAATGTTTTTTAAAGATAAAATGATATTTGTGTAAAAATTTATATTCAGGTAATATTTTGATGAGAGACATTGGAGAGATTGAGTGCGTGTGCGCCTGTGTCCACAATGTGAGTCTTCTGTGTGAAAATAAACATTTACTCAGTGTGAGTGGCAGTATATATCCTACATGTTGAATATGCAAGAGAGAATCTGATAATGACAAATTTCTGATTTGAAAATAGTCTATTTATATGTAGTCTGACAAAGCCAAGAATGTGTAGCATAATTAATCATCTGATTAATCATTTATTCAGAAATGTGCATAGTTGTATGCTGATGTCTTTTGAACTGAGGACCAGGACCATGACCTATCCTCAAAAGCCACCCACCCTCCATTTATTTATAAAATGTATTATAAATAAAGATATAAAATATCTAGATTTATTTTGAATAAATAAAAGTATTATTATTATTGTTGGTGTTGTTATTATTATTATTATACAATTAATATTCTAAATAAATAACAGAAATTTGTCCTAAATGTAACTTGAACACAAATATACAACTGGAGTAATGTACTAAAATCATTTAAGAAGTCTTTTGCAAGAATAATAATTTAATTTGACAATTCTATAAGATACAAAAACATTTATTTTCTAAAATTATCCGTGGGCAGTGAGTAGAACTGTCGCCTTGCAGCAAGAAGGTTGCTGGTTTGAGTCCCGGCTAGGCCAGTAGTCATGTCTGTGTGGAGTTTGCATGTTCTCCCCTTGTTGGCGTGGATTTCCTCCGGGTGCTCCGGTTTCCTGCACAGTCCAAACACATGTGCTATAGGGGAATTAAATTAATTAAAGTGTGTGTGTATGTGTGTGTGTGTGTGTGTGTGTGTGTGTGTGTGTGTGTGTGTGTGTGAATAAGAGTGAATGGGTTGTGGCTGGAAAGGCATCCGCTGCGTAAAACATATGTTGGACTAGTTGGCGTTTCATTCCGCTGTGGTGACCCCAGATGTGGTGATCCGCAAATAAGGGACTAAGCCAAAAGAAAATTAATGAATGAGTTTTATGACTGTCTGGACTCGGCCGGACTCGACTCTGACTCGGATGTTAAAGACTCGAACTCAAGTCCTACTCAACCCCTTTTGGACTCGGACTTGGACTTGTACTGGACTGGTTAAGGACTTGGACTCAACAAAAGATGGACTCGACCCCAACTTTAGTGTGAATAGGAGAGTATGTGGGTTACGGTTGTACTCTCAGTGCTTTGTTATTGCAGGAAGGGCATCTGCTGTTAAAATATAAGCCAGAGTAATTGGTTCACTCTACTGTGGCAACCTGACAAAGCAGGGAATAAACCGAAGGAAAGTGAGTGAGCCTTTTAAGGAACACTCACACTACGCTATGCGAACTGTGCTCAGGTGCATTTCCTGGTTCGGTTGAGAAGTGTGAGTGCTCTGAATCAGGCTCAGGCATGATTCAGTTGGCTGGCCCTGGGCATGTTGGAAGAGGTGTGCCAGAGTGCGGTTCACTTGGGCTTTGGCCTGAGCCTGAAACTGAAGACGAGACGTAACTTTTAAGGGACTGCTTCATATGAATTTATTAATCATTCTTACTATACAATGAATGCAAACTCGTAATTTATTAAAGACACAAAACCCTCGCTGCATGACTGCTGCACCTTTAGCAAACCTCCTAATACCTGCAGCATGAAGACTTTATTTATTATTTATAGTGTCAAAAGTGACTAATCTGTAAGTGTGTGTAAAGTGTGTGTCACTGCATATCAAACAACCAAAAATGATATAACTAAAATCTCAGCTGCGCTGAGCGAGAGCTCTTCTCTTCTATTAAACTGACCAGCACATCATTCATGACGTGTGCTCCAGCTTGCATGCTATGTGAGTGCAGACCATCGGGGCACAGAGGAGCTTGCTTTGGCATGGTTTAAGACAACTGTACATAGTATGAGTATGCCCTTAGTGATAAATCTTCTAAGATTTTTAGAGGGGAGGGGGGTCTTTAACATGCTCACAAAGTCTTGAAACTTAGGAATCAATTTACTTTATATTTACATGAGGTCCTCTGTCAGCCACAATCTTCAGTCAGTTATATTTGGGTCAGTATGACATTACAACAGCATGAAAAGGACATTGTGGTAACGTTATCTAATTTCCTGATAAAAGCATCACATGCATTTTATGTTCGCATGTGTTTGCAAAATGATGCAGCATATACAGAGCATGCTATTATGGATAGCATTATCTGAATTCAACATTTAAATGTTCATTCAGTAATATTGACATGGTTACTTACATTTTTTGCACAAAAATACAAAATATAGCAGAAAAAGCACCTTTGCATTTTCACCTGCATCCACATACAGCAGGTTGCACCACTAATAGAAGTCAGTCAAAAATTGACAACTTAATTTTTTGTTCCTGGTGGCCTTTCTAACATTCCCAATTATCAGTAAAGTTAACTATACACCTTAAAAAGGCCATCTGAAAAGTCTGTAACTTCATCCTTTTGAGAAAGCAGAATAGGTTTTACAACAGGCCTTGTGTACAACTTGTCTTTGACTTAGACTTTAACTCTTCAAATCCTCCCAACAGCTCCTGCAAAGGGCTCTTTAACAGTTCTTACAGGCCACCGTGCTCATGGGAGTTGATTATCAATTAGGAGAACCACCTGTCCAACTTAGCCATCTGATTTCCATTTATCTCTGCCCTGTAGTTCTGCTAAGTAGCAGCTGAGGCTCAGAACTGGTTAGCCAATACGTGAATAATAAATCATCCAAGGTGTGGAAGCATTTTACACTAAATAAACTAAAAAGTGTGTTAACAGCCAAATATGCAAAAGGGATGACAGGAGCACCATGGCAATGATTCAGCACCTGAAATGCAAACATTTTGGAGTCTTTGATAAGGGGGAAGGGAGCAACAGCAGGGTAAATCACTACAGAATCCTAATTTTGTTCTGTTTTGAAGTGAGGAGCGTAATGTCCCTGGTGCTGGGGTTTACTTGTTATCCAGCTTGACAAGCATGACGTCAAACTGAGCTTTGGCACGCTGGCTGGAGAAATACGTGTCATATTATTACAGTTAAGCAGTGTTTTTAACCACCCAATGCTTATTTTATGTTATAGACATACAAATACACACAAGTACAAGGTAAAACAATACATTTAGAGTTTGTAAAACACACAAGAAAATCTATGGACGTCTAACAATACATTCAAATATAATTTGCTAATGTGTATTATTCATACCAGATTCACGTAGTAAAAGTAACAATAAAGTGCAATCTATTCTTCTCGCAGCTGGCTAGCCACTTGAAGTTAATGTTATGTTTAATTAGGGCTGGGCGATAATTCGATAGTGATAATTATCACAATATATAATCTTATATAATCGATAATCTTTATGTGTAAGGCTGCACAGGCATTTTGCAGCCTGGACTTCCGGATGCTGCACGTAGTAGGCTACAAGTTTACAGCCACACAGTGTTATTTTCACTTGGAGGAGGAAGTACCAAGCCAAGAGGTCTTTGGCCAGCTCCGCTGCCTGGGTAAGAGCGTCCATTTCCCGCATGTGTCTGGCACGAAGAGACCGAAGCCAAGGGGGCTCTGGCCAGGTCCGCTGCCGGGGGAAGAGCGTCCGTTTCCCACAAGCTGTTGGGCGCGTCTGGCATGGTGAGACCCAAGCCAAAGGGGTCTTTGGCCAGCTCCGCTGCCCGAGCAAGTGCATCTGCTTCCCACAAGCTGTTGGGTGCGCGTGGGCGTGGAGAGACCCAAGCAAAGGGGTCTTTGGCCAGTTGCGCTGCCCGGGTAAGAGTGTTTGTTTCCAGCGAGCTGTTGGACGTGAGTCTGGCACTGAGTGACCCAAGCCAAAGGGGTCTTTGGCCAGCTCTGCTGCCTGGGTAAGAGCATTTGTTTCGCACGTGCGTCTGGCGCGGAGAGACCCAAGCCAAGGGGTCTCTGGCCAGGTCCGCTGCCGGGGGAAGAGCGTCCGTTTCCCGCAAGCTGTTAGGCGCGTGTCTGGCATGGAGAGACCCAAGCCAAGGTGTCTTTCGCCAGGTCCGCTGCCGGGGAAAGAGCGTCCAACCCCCGCCGCCCACCATGTGAAAGGCAAACACGGAAGTCTTATATTAACTGCTGGAAGAACTATGTGTCTACTATGTGAAATAGTTCCAGGCCCTCCTGCCCCCCACCGTGGCCCTTGGCCCCCGGGAAAGGGTGATGATCTTTGAGCAGAGTGGGTCTGGCTTGGAAGGGGGGAGGGGGGGTATGGATGGAAATAGTTCCAGGCCCTTCCGCCCCTCACCATGGCCCTTGGCCCCCGGGATAAGTGACCCACCCCCGAGCAAACTTTGTTCAACTGAGAGCTAGTGGAGTGAGTCTGGGGTATGGTGGGTCTTTGTAGCGATTCTGGGGTATGGTGGGTCTTTGTAGCGA
>CAIGQZ010032037.1:1370173-1380393 GCA_903798205.1 Danio tinwini | reverse complement strand
ATATATATATATATATATATATATATATATATATATATATATATATACACACACACACACACACACACACACAGGGAGTGCAGAATTATTAGGCAAATGAGTATTTTGACAACATCATCCTCTTTATACTTGTTGTCTTACTCCAGGCTGTATTGGCTCGAAAACATACTACCGATTAAGCATATTAGGTCATGTGCATCTCTGTAATGAAAAGGGGCGTGGTCTAATGACATCAACACCCTATATCAGGTGTGCATAATTATTAGGCAACTTCCTTTCCTTTGGCAAATGGGTCAAAAGAAGGACTTGACAGGTTCCGAAAAGTAAAAAATAGTGAGATATCTTGCAGAGGGATGCAGCACTCTTAAAATTGCCAAGCTTCTCAAGCGTGATCATCGAACAATCAAGCGTTTCATTCAAAATAGTCAACAGGGTCGCAAGAAGCGTGTGGAAAAACCAAGGCGCAAAATAACTGCCCATGAACTGAAAAAAGTCAAGCGTGCAGCTGCCAAGATGCCACTTGCCACCAGTTTTGCCATATTTCAGAGCTGCAACATTACTGGAGTGCCCAAAAGCACAAGGTGTGCAATACTCAGAGACATGGCCAAGGTAAGAAAGGCTGAAAAATGACCACCACTGAACAAGACACACAAGCTGAAACGTCAAGACTAGGCCAAGAAATATCTCAAGACTAATTTTTCTAAGGTTTTATGGACTGATGAAACGAGAGTGAGTCTTGATGGGCCAGATGGATGGGCCTGTGGCTGGATCGGTAAAGGGCAGAGAGCTCCAGTCCGACTCAGACACCAGCAAGGTGGAGATGGCGTACTGGTTTGGGCTGGTATCATCAAAGATGAGCTTGTGGGGCCTTTTCGGGTTGAGGATGGAGTCAAGCTCAACTCCCAGTCCTACTGCCAGTTTCTGGAAGACACCTTCTTCAAGCAGTGATACAGGAAGAAGTCTGCATCCTTCAAGAAAAACATGATTTTCATGCAAGACAATGCTCCATCACACGTGTCCAAGTACTCCACAGCGCGGCTGGCAAGAAGGGTATAAAAGAAGAAACACTAAATGACATGGCCTCCTTGTTCACCTGATCTGAACCCCATAGATAACCTGTGGTCCATCATCAAATGTGAGATTTACAAGGAGGGAAAACAGTACACCTCTCTGGACAGTGTCTGGGAGGCTGTGGTTGCTGCTGCATGCAATGTTGATGGTAAACAGATCAAAACACTGATAGAATCCATGGATGGCAGGCTTTTGAGTAAATAAAATTAATCCTCAAAAATACAACTTGCCTAATAATTCTGCACTCCCTATGTATATATATATATATATATATATATATATATATATATATATTGCGATAGGAATACAATGTCACTAAATGTGTTGAATAACTATTTGGAACGAATTTATACTTTTAGGTTGATTGAGATGATTTCATGCATCTGCATGAAAAATAAGAAACAATCTAAAAACTTAAAGAAAAAGATACCAATTAAACAAACAGCGTTTTATTGTTTTCAGAGGAGTCGATCTGTAATCAGGTATATAGTAATTGAATAATCAAATGTAAAATAATACCTCAGACTCTGACAAATTAATAACGGTTAATTTGACTGAATTGTTTACAAAACAAAGTTACAGATGGTACAATTTCTTATGCTTTTAAAACCCTCATACAGTCACAGGCCTCAAAAACACTTTCAAAATGGTAAATGATAATCCAGACTCAGTGCGTACACTCGCGATGTGACTATTGTGAATAATCACATTGTGATATGTGATATTGATGCTGAAACAATATATTGTGCAGTCCTAATTCACATACTGAAGTGCAAACACAGTCAAATTCATACTCTTTTGTTCTCTCTTGTTAAATTAAGATTAGTCTGCCCCTTAATGTTGTCTTCTGCTTTGTTATATGTTATCAGTATTTTTTTCTGTAAAAGGTGTCATTATGTTACTAGCCTGTAATTGTTTTTTTGGTGAACACTGCCATCTTGTGGTCACATCTCCAAAGGCAGCAATTAACTGGGAATGTAAAAGACAGAGTAGGCATTTTGTAAAAGCACTAACACAGGAAAGACATGTGTGCCATGTCTCTGCCTACTGTTTGACATTTGTTGATGTTATGACTCTGAGTTAATTGTTTACATGCAAAAGTAAGAGTATAGTCACATTCATGTATGTACAAGCCAAGGACACTGGATGTACATTCATGTTTTTATTGTTTCTGTTACAGTTTTAGAAAAAACAAGAAAGGAAGAAACATAACAAGTGGTGCATCAGTAATGCTTCAAAGAATTCTACACTGTCTCTTGATGTGCTTACTAAAGCCATTTATGTTTAGCTCGCTCCATAGGCTAAATAAGTGCATTTAGCTGCACTGTAAAAAATGGTGGGTTCCAGACAATCGATTTGTGTTGGGTCAACAAGAAGGAATTGAGTAAACTTGTTGGTTTTAACAAATTTATTTGATTGAACATAAAACAATTTAGTTGTCCAAGGAAAACCCTCAAGAATTGTGTTGTTTCAGCTTATTTCAAAGTAGTTTGAGCAAACAACAAACATTTGTTTCTAAGTTGTTTGCTCTAAGTTTCTGTTGTGAATGTGAAAAACACAGTTAACCTAAAAACTGGGCATGTTTGTAATTTTATTGCAAATGACACATTATGTGATGTTAATGTGGCTACCACACATGAAAGAGTCATGTTAATCAGGGGTTCTCAACCTTTTTCACTTCAGGGCCCACCTTTTCCGAAAAATTTTTGAAGACCCACATCTGTCATTTTTTCTTAAACTGATTGTTTAGAGAAAAAATGCTTATTTTAAACCTTTATTTATTAGCAAAACATTTATTTTGCTTATACTATTTTTTTCTACAGTGTTCTATAATAAAAAACAGAAACGTTATATATATAGAAAATTGAATATAGAATATATAATAATATATATTTTATTTATCTTTTAAAACACAAATAGATTCAAAGCTCCTGAATTATTCAGGTATTTTTTTACAACTGCAGAGTATTTGGGCCTTTTTTTAATAAATGAACCTGACAGGACAACATGAGATGACAAAAAAGCTGCAGCCTTGAAATGTCAAATATCCATGCAATAGAATCACCCATATTGCTTTTAATGCATATAATAATCTTAACAATAACTGTAACTAGTGTTTTCACAATGCTGGAATGTCCAACTTTTAGATGATACCTTGAAAAAATATCAACATTCCAAATCATTTTCTATATTTTGTGATTTTAAAAAAAAATCTTAATATTATTAATTTTTATTTAATGCACCTGAGCCAATATGGACATTAGTATTTTTATAACAAAAATTTGAATAGCAGATCTTTGCATATTAGGCTATACTTGTTAGTAGTAGATAGCTAATTACCTAATAGCCTATCAAAATATTAATAGCCTATCAAAATATTTTTCTGCATTTATTTCGCATATTACATATAATATGTTTTAATCGATTCACATAAGGCGTTTAGCATGCTTTTATCATAGCGCTCTGTGTGTGCGTCGGCCTGCTCTCTGAAACATCTTGAATTCTCAATATTCATTCAATATTCATTATTGAATCCTAAATTGTCGATATTGTATTGCACTACTGTTAAGCACAACAGTAAACAGTAACAGTTTAAGACATCTAGTGTGTATATGTTTTTGATATTTTTTTCCTTGTCCAATAACTGAGGGAGATCAAAGATAATAATTTAAGAGATTGAAATGGAAAAAAAATAATAAAAAAATCTGCAATCGACAGCACTATACATATGTCTTATTAATCGAATCAGTGATATTGATATTAGTTTAGTTACTAACATCTCAATATTGTTTATACAGGTTAATACTGTTTATGCGCGTCAAGAGAAGAGAGTGTACGAGAGAGCAAAGCAAAAGCAAGATTAGGTGTGGATATGTATTCAAATATTGATATTTTTGACACAAACTGCAACAAAGTACTTTGCACACCTGTTTGAATTTTGTATGTTGCACTTTGTACGAACTTCACAACTGAAACTGCCTGTGATTTATCTGTTTCTGTTCGTCGTTAACAAATAGTGAACTTAATATTTGCTCTTTGAGAAAAATGCTATAATGTTTAATGCCCAATACATCTCCCGATTATCCTACTCAGAGCTGTTGAACTGTTTGCATTCTTTAAGACTTTCTATCGTATGAATTACGACTGCATAAAATAATATAAAAGGGAAGTGCGTTCTATGCTGAATTAGGTTCTCTTTATCTAATGCAGCTTGAATGGTTTAAAATTATTAAAACAGAATACTTTAATTAGGATGGTAAATGAGCCTGGCTTGCCAAAACATGTTTTTAAAGCTCACGGTCACATACGAGTCGCAGATGTGAGGCACGCGTGAACTGGTTAACTCTAATCATCATTACCTTTACATGTGCCTGGCGGTTTGCTTTATACAGCTGAGCAGCATGTAGTCCTAGCTGACGTGCAGCAGCTGGAAGTGCAGCCACGGTTAAGTCTGTATTTTACAGTGGGTTCTGACTTTTTGCACCAAGTCCGAAGTAATCCATAACAGAAAACGCGAAATGCCATTACACCAATAATTTTATATAAGACATATTTAATAATGAAATCAAATAATTTAGTACAATAATTAAGTTAATTTTAAACTGTCTTGCAGCCCACCTGCAGGATCGCTGTGGCCCACTAGCGGCCCACCGTTTGAGAATCCCTGATGTAAAACACAAAGTTATTTAGGATTTTATTTACTTTTTTACTCGTACTTAAGAAACTTTTAAGATTGTTACTTTTACTTGAACAAATATTTCCAGTAACACTTTATAATAACTACACACTATGAATCATCTATTAAGCATTAGCAAATAGTTAATTCATTATCTGTTAAGCATTAACTCTACATTAATAGACATTAGTAAGTAGTTTATATATACAGCTACATATGCCGTATTCTCTACTTATAAGTGCATTTAGAAAGTGCTTGATGGTGTTTTCATACTTTGTTAATTATTAATTGTTCATTACTAAATTAAGTATTGCAATATTTACATACCATTTGTATTTAAGAGTAGTTGGCGGCTTTTAGAATCATTCAGAATTAGTAAGTAAATGATTGAGAAACTATTAAGGCATGTAGTAATGGTTGCTATGTATGTTAATAAATGCTTTAACTCAACTTCATGAAGTTTTGTGACCTAATCTAAAGTGAGGACTATTTATGCTTCATAAATCCCTCATAAATGATAATTACAAATTAACTATTAGTATACGCCTGATTAAGAAGATATATAAATGTTAATTTGAATAGTTTATTAATCATTTACTTACGCATTCTGTATGATCTTAAAATAGCATCATCTATTCTTAAATAACTAGTTTGTAAATAATTCAATACTTAATTAAGCAATGAAAGAATAATCATTAACAAAGTCTGAAAACACAATCGTTAAGCACTTTATAAATGTGCTTATTAGTCAAGAATACAGCATTTGCTTACTGACATCTATTGATGTAAAGTTAATGCTTAACAGATAAAGAATTAGCTATCTGCTAATGCTCAATAAATGATTCATAATGTGTAGTTATTATAAAGTGTTACCATATTTCCTTAAGTAGCCTACTTGTACTTTTAATTCAGTGCAAAGTTTTGACAGTCTAACGTTTGAATGTGGCGCTGAAGACTAGGGTAATAATGGAAGAAATTTACAGGCTTCAAATCACAGAAATAAATTATACATTGGACTACATTCAGTAAGACAAATATTATTTTCAATTGTAATTCTTCACAATTGTACAATTTTTCTATTGCATATCTAATCAAACAAATCCAGCCTTAAATGAGCAGAATGGGCTTCTATTAAAATCATCATGAAGTCTTACTAATCCCTAACCACTGACTGGTAATGTATATAATTAAACAAAGTTAACACACCATCTTTAGGTGGATCCTTCCCCTCAGTTTGGCTGTCAATCTCTTCCCTGTCAAATGGGTTGACGTGACCTTGGCGAAAACGTGCAAGTCTTTCATTATATTCCATGACACTGGTCACATCTGTAGAAGACAGACAGCATGATCAATGTGTTAACCAAAACACATAACTGGAAATTAAAAATGTATGTACATTTTATGCAACAATTAAGTCTACAAGGTTTAGGAAAGTCATGCAGTACTTGCTTTTTGGAAAAGACAACTGTACAGAAAGCTTTTATTTCTGTGTTGAAAAGTGTGTGTGTGTGTGTGTGTGTGTGCGCGTGTGTGTGTGTGTGTGCGCGCGTGCGTGTGTGTGGTTGTGTGCGTGCGTGTGTGTGTGTGTGTGTGTGTGTGTGTGTGTGTGTGTGTGTGCGTGTGCATGTGTTCCATGTTGCCCACAGCCATTTCATCTTTATTTCTATAGTTTTTTTTAGTTTTTTCTCATGTAGATTATGTCAAAGCCGCTTAACACAGATAAAGAAAAGAAGAAAAAGCCATAACAATTTTAAAATGTTGGAACATTCTCCAAAGTTAGGTAGGCAGGATTATTATTGACTAGTGGTTTACTGATATACAGCCAAAGCCTTTTTTTCTGCCCATTTTTTTCTGTTTGGCCAATTTTGGCCTGTTTTGCTGATTTCTGGATTAAACGTATCTTGTCCTTGGTAACATATGCAGCTTTGTGTTAACTGAAAACGAAACAACATTCTCCGAAGTTGAGTTGAACCAAAAGTAAAAACAGCAGCTGATCGTGCTGCTCTTGAAATCTAAGATACAGCAAAGGAAATTACATATTTAATGATATAAAATATGTTAAAAGTTAAATATACTATTTAAAAGCATAGTTTTACTCAAGTAGTACTTAAGTATAACTGTTAAAGTATACTACTGATATTTAAAGGGAAAATGAAGTACTCAGTCAAGTTTACATTATTTTGTACATTGGATTCCACTTTAATGAAAAAATATTATCAAACTTGATTAAGGAAACCATTAAGCAGAAAACGGCATGTTTTACTATAGATTTTAGACCTAGGGCGCTGCCATCTTGGAATATCGATGTGCCTGACATCCTGGGGTTGGTTCCGTTCTATCAGCTGAACAGATACAGTGGAAGTAAAGGACTGAAAACGGAGAATGCCAAGCCTAATTTAACACAATGTGTGAAGTTGTGGACGTGGAGCTGGTGCAAATACAAGTATCAGATGTGTGTCTAATAAAAAAAATACAACGACAGTGCAAAATACAGACAGTGCAAAATACAGACAGTGCAAAATACAACTTACTCACAAAAAAACAAGTTGACAGTAGTGTTGACAGCAATATATACGATGAATAGGTGTATGCATAGTTGTAAACATTATTGTTTAAAGTATGGATTGGTAAAAGTGCAGTGCATGATGCATCTTGATGGTGTGCAGTGTGGGGTATGAAGGAGTTTGTGTGGGGTGTGTTAAGTGTTCATCAGCCTGATAGTCTGTGGGAAGAAACTTTCCTTCAGTCGGCTGGTGCGTGACCAGATGCTGCGGAACCGTCTGCCTGAGGGTAGCAGAGTGAAAAGTCTATGGCTTGGGTGGCTGGAGTCACTGATGATTCTCTTGGCTTTCCTCATGCACCTCCTGGTGTAGATGTCCTGGAGGGAGGGAAGCTCACCTCCTACTACGTGTCCAGCAGTTCACACAATCCTATGTAGACCTTTGCAATTACTGATATTGCCGTTTCCGTACCAGGTGGTGATGCAGCCAGTCAGGATGCTCTCAACAGTGCTGGTGTAGAACAGTCCATGAGCAGTCCATGTCAGATCCTCAGCGATGTGTACTCCAAGAAACTTGAAAGTGCTGACTCTCTCCACTGGTGTCCCATTGATGGTGATGGGAGTGTGTTCTTTCTTCTCTCTACTGAAATCCACCACCAGCTCCTTGGTTTTGCTGATGTTGAGTGAGAGGTGGTTTTCCTGACACCACTGCGTCAGAGTGTGCACCTCCTCTCTGTAGGCCGTCTCATCATTATTGGTGATTAGGCCCACCACCGTTGTGTCATCAGCAAATTTAACAATGACATTGTTTTTATTTAATAAATAATTTACTTGTAAATTATTTAAGTTGTCATGTAAGGTAATTATGTGAGTTATGTGGGTTAATTAAGTTGTAAATTATTTAATTATCTATCTATATATATATATACATATATATTCTATATTTACTTTTTTCCCTTTTAATTACCGATCATTTATTGTGCTTTTATCCACTCTCTGTATTACGCTGTCTGACTGCCTGTATGGGTATCAACCAGTCATTGGTTTTGTTGTGAATTTCTCTATCTGGCTCACGGCACCAAAACAGTTGTGAAATTCTAAAATGAGCCAAAAACCAGGGAGAACTTTCAGGTATCTTCATAGCAGAATCCTTTAATAAGAATTCTGCGTCACTGAGGCGTCATCAAAAGAACTCCGAACTAGTGCAGCCAAGCACTCAGTTTTAAATACATTTTTACAGACATTGATACATAAAGGTGGGGACAAACCTAAACAAAGCATGCAAATGAAGTGTTGTTGTCAGCAGGGTAAATTGCCTTTCCAGTCTCATCAGCTTATAAGTACCCATTTACAATACATTTTAGCATGAAAACAAAGTATGCAAATGATGTACTGGAGTCAGAACCCGTCCGGCCACTTGACCAGCCCGAACGTGTTACTTACAATAGACACAGCCGTGCTTTGAAACTTACAATTTGCATTACTTTGGAGACATGAGACTGTATTTCATATTTAGGCCCAATCCCAATTCTACCCCTTAGCCCTTTCCCTTACCCATACTGCTCGTTTTGCGCATTCACGCCAAGGAGTAGTGGTGTCCCAACTCTCTATAGCTTAAAGGCGTAGGTCTAGGGGGAAGGGGTATACACCCCTTTCGAATGAAGATTTTTTAGGACCACACTCAAAACCAAGGGGTAAGAACATTTCCCAGAATGCACCAACCAAAGTGGCAGTATTGCTGAACCCGGAAGTAAGGATTATTTTACAACAAACAAACACATGTTTTAATATATTCATAACCGCGTTCGTGTTTTATCACCATGCTCTTTTTTTAAACGCTAGAAAAAAAAACGCTAAATTTCGTGATCTATAATCCCTAATCATAACTCCTGTACAGCAGTCCCACAACATTCTGACACTCGATGACATTCCAATACCCTTTCAGAAAAGTTTAGTGGCTGGGAATGAGCTTTTTACATTGTCTGCTATAATGTTAGTGTTGTTTTCGAGTGTTTACAGATGAATATGGCCACGGTGTAAATACACAGTATAGTTACGATCTTATTGCCACATTAGATCGTTATGATAACATAATATATGCCTTCAGTGGTTTCCTGAAGATAAATACCAAAAACAACACAACTGGAATAACTACAGCAGTCGCGATCATCTGATCTCATATGAAGCAAGAGATCATGATGACATATGATGATGTGTGCAGGTGTTGTAGTGCTGTCCCAATTCTTAGGGGTAAATTTGGAAGCCCTTCCCCTTAACCCTCGGTTGTAAGGGCCAAGGGGAAGGGGAAAGGGTACAAAAATAGAATTGGGATTGGGCCATAGGCTACCTCAGAATGTATTTTACAATGAAATATATATTTAAAGAAATTTGTAATCTTTCAGTTTTAACCAGGTTTGGTGCTGACGTAATGGGGGTGGGTACTTTTACTTTTCACTACTACAGCCCTCGCCTCTTTTCGTGTTTAAACCAAACTAAGATCGGCACAGTTTTGCACATGGTAGGTTTTTACGTCCTTCATAAATGTTGAGAGATTGAGTTGATCAACTTAAAAAGAGAATATGCCTTGACATAATCTACACAGACGTGACTTAGTAAAGCGTGAAGTCATGTATGATTTTAAGTGTTGAATGTTGAAGTCTGAATGTAAATCCCTTCGTCAGGAAGTGCTGGAGCAGCATGAGAGAGTGGATTAAAGTGCATCAAACGAGATGTATTAACATAAGAACAATACACAACTTAAGACACTTAAATGCTTGTATTTGTTGTATTTGTACCAGCTCTGTGATGCACATCCACAACTTCATGCATTGGGTTAAATTAGGCTGGCCAGTGTTTAGTCTGTTACTACAATGGTTAAAACCCAGACAGGCAGTCAGGCAGCGTAATACAGAGAGTGGACCAAAGTGCATCAAATGATCGGTAATTAAAAGGGAAAAATAGAATAAATATATA
>CAIGQZ010032037.1:1329067-1344544 GCA_903798205.1 Danio tinwini | reverse complement strand
AAAAAAATATAAAAAAAAATATATATATATATATATATATATATATATATAGATTAATCTTCAACCCATGCTGAAATTAGTTTTTTACATAAAGCTTGTCATGGTAAAAAAAAATGAAGTAACTTGTTGGAAATGTCTTTTATCTTATTTATTCAATATTTATATTACAAATACACACTTTCTTCCATGGAATGTTTTTATATAGGCCATTTCAGTAGGACACCACATATGGTAGAGAAGTCCCACCCAGAAACTTTTCTGCTCATGGGATATTTTAATAAAAACTGCTGGTCTTTAATAAGAAATGTTGCATTAATTTACACAATGTACACATATTTACTGTCAGATCAAAAGGTACAACGAGTGTGCCTTTGCCAGTAATACAAAAAACATTTAGTTGGGTTAACATAAAATTATTAGTTTTCTGGAGAGGTGAACTACCCTGTAACAAAACTTTTTAAGTTGTGCCAACTGAAAAAATATATATCTGCAGAACTGGAAGGCCTAAAGTTGATTAAACCAAAAAAAACATAATGCTTATTTCCTTAGTTTGTTTGTTTGTTTGTTTGTTTGTTTTTTTATTGTGTACTGTTTTTCATTTTATTTCATGGAGAGTAGAGAGTAAACAGCAGACAGGAAAGCATTGGGAAAGGAGAGAGGGGGAGTATCAGTAGGACCTCAAGGCGGGAATCATGTGTCGATGCACTAACCACTACACCATTGGCACCAACGTGTACTCAACTTTTGAAAACAATAGTTGCACTGACCTAAAATGTCTGAAATTGTCTGAAGAACAAAATAACTCTTTTGGAAATTGTTACTACGAAATAATACATTACCAGTGTAAACAAACCAATTTCAATTGAAAAAACTAAAACAGAGACAAATGTTAACAAAACATTTATTAGACACAGAATTAGAAACAGGACAGGAGGAGGCAAATGTGTGTTTTTAAATAAACACACATTTGTTTACAGATTTGTCCGACATTGTGACAAGTTAAACTCATCGTACCTGCTACTGCAAAGTAGGATAAAGTTTGCAGCTATTTGCATGTATTACCTAAATTAAGCAAAGATGTTTTGCACATAACGTGCATTAAACCAATCAGAGTCTCATCTCCCTCTCATCTTTAAGAGTCAGTTTTGTTGCACAATGGGGCATTTGCTATTTATATGGTGACTTAGTAAGTGAAAAAACTGAATTCTACACTAGCGAGAAAATGATTTAACAGACCATCTGCGTAAGGATGAAGAATAAGCCTCCTCCATTTGGCCTCTTTACTTTCTTTTTACTTTACTTTTACTCTACTTTAGTCCTTTATTTTTTGTGGAGTAAGGAAACAGTGGAAACTCACTCCAGCCTAAATATTTAATTTTGTTTGTTAAGCACAACGAGTTGTTTCAAAACTCTTTCGAAAATGCAGTTCTTCAGTGGTTTTTATATTTATGTAGAAAATTGAATTTTTTGTAACATTTTAATTCTTAATTTTTTTTTCATATGTAAAGATATTTGTGTATTACTGTACATTCTCTGTGTATAAAGCAATGTGTAAGCGTTTGGACCTTCATAGGCACATAACTAACATGCTCTGCACTTGAATTTAGATTAGCTTTTAGTTGGTCAATAGCGTGGTCTATTACAGTTCCTCGAAATAGCAATGTGCCAACAATGCGTCTTAACACACCTCTTTTTTAGACCAGCACGCCCATGATCCCACAAAGTGGCACAAATGGATTTGCTATTTCAACAACGTGGCTCAAAAAAAAAAATTACTGTTGTGCTGGTCTGAAAATAGCAACAAATCATGACATACACGTCTTGTGCCTTATTGCGCCAGGTGTATAATAGCCCTGTGTGTTTAGTAACAGAGATGTACAAATGTAGTGCTTTGTGTCTCCATTACTAATCGTAAAATAGAATCACTTGTGTTAAGTAAGAGTGAAAGGTTTGTGCTATTGCATTTTTTGTTTTTGTTATTTATTTTCTTGCTAGAGAGAAATCTTTAAAATTTGAAGGAAATTGAATTTGAGCTTATATAATAAATGTATAGAAATAGACAAAACAATAAACAAATGTGGCAAGGGGATGGGGAGGAGAGTTAACTATCTTTGAATAAAAATGACCGACTATACGCCACCCTGGAAGTTACCCAGGGAAATAACTCAAAAGGCATGTTCACTTCCCTCAAAAAAGCAAGGAGACGTGGGTAATTACAAAAGTACAAAAATATTTATTTCAATAAAATGTTAGGATGTAAATGTTTTATTAAAACACATCAACAACTCCCACTTTATATGATAAATAAAAACAATAATAAGGAAAATAATAACAGAAACAACAAAATCAAAATAACAACAGGACTGAGGTTCCCACTGACTGGATACAAGTAGATTGACTTTACCCCAGCACACGCTCACACCACAGTGCAATCGTATATCACTATTAAGCCCTTAGTGTCCCACAGAGGCACCACCACCAGTTAAAAAAGACTGGCATTATTTTTTTAAATAATGACACTAATGATAACAATAATAAACCCAAAGGAAGATCTAACTAACAAAACAAAAAGGAATGCTCTGCACAAATTGAAAATAAAAAGCAACTGAAACATTTCATGTTGTTTACATTCTTGTGTACATCCTTGCTACAACATACAAATAAAGCTAGAAACTATGCATGTAATAGATTAATTTTAACAAATAAAAATACTTAAAGGTTGTGGCTCACAATCCACAGCTTCTTCTACTATTATTGGAACTGCTCCTTGTTTGAGGAGTTTTTAGCTGAATCCAGCACTGACCTGGGAGAGATTCTGAAAGCTGTCCTTTGTCAAATGCTAAAGCTATATTCTTTTTTATAATTCTTTGGAACATAATTAAAATCAAATTGTAAGCACTTCTCTCATTGTGTCATGTCTATTGGAAGCCCAAATACAGAAACAGAACCAGCTGTGTTGTATGCGGTAACCTGAAGGGTTTATGATCTTATTAACCCAGATGTATTTTTTTGTAGTCCCCAAATTTCATTCGCTGTAGGCTTTGCGATAAGATAATGCTGTAAAAGCCTCCATTTGCATTGAACTTTGAGCATCTTACATTTAGAGATTTATGTTTATGTTAAACTGATTGTTTATGTTCACACAGCTACATTACACATTAAATAAAGTTTAAAATATGATATCGTAGTGGACCACCCCTTTAAATCATTCAGAATGATTACATAAATGATTAATAAACTATTCAAACATATATCTTATTATTCAGGCATTAATACAAATGCTTTATTTAACTTAACTGTATGCAGTTTTGTGAGCTAATCTAAAGGGGAAACTATTTATGCTTTGTAAATCCCTTATAAATGACATATAAAGGCTTAGTATCAAATGAACAATAAATGTTTGCAATCTTATCTAAAAAATAAAATTACTGTAAAGTTTTAACATCGCCGAATACCAGGAGTGTCAAAATACAATTAATTTATTAATTTAACAATATATTATGATACAACATTTCAAAGTAATTTAGCAAAGTTTAAACTGTACAGTAATTTTATTTTAGTTAAGATTGCAAAGATTTATTTTTCACTTCATACAGTTTCATTAGTGTATCTTTAAATGAATAGAAGTTAATTAAGCCATTTTTTTGTGCTTTTTAGAACTTACTGAGCCTTTAATTGTCATTTATAAGGGATTTATAATGCATGCATAGTCTTTACTTTAGATTAGGTCACAAAACTGCATGAAGTTGAGTTATTAAAGCATTTATTAACATACAAATTAACTATTAGTATATGCCTGAATAAGCTATATGAATAAGCTAATAAGCTATATGAATGTTAATTTAAATAGTTAATTAATCATTTACTTCCACATTCTGAATGATCTTAAAATAGCACCAATTATTCTTAAAAAACTAATGGGTGTAAATAATGCAATACTTAACTAATGAAATAATAATAATTAATAAAGTATAAAAACACAATCATTAAGCACATTATAAATGTACTTATAAGTTAAGAATACAACATTTGTAATTAATGTAGTTAATGCTTAACAGATAATGATTTCACTATTTGCAAATGCTTAATAAATGATTCATAGTGTAGTTATTATAGTGTTGCCAATAACTTTCATGAATCTGTACTTTTTACATTTAATGCTAAAGAAAAAAAAGTGTTTTTTACTCAAACAAAGTTGAAAACGAGTTCTTTATCATTTTACTATAGCAATGTTTTATCAGGTTATACTTACCTACTCCCTTTGCATGCTTTATCCAACACTGCCTACTTCTTTCTACAATACATTCAGATGTATTTAAATATTATTTGGCATAATTCGTTTGACATAATCTTTGTCTATTTTTAAGCAAGCATTATGTGCCCTGGGAAGCAATTTAGGGTAAATGATTGTCCTAGTTGCCCAAGATGGCATAGCGTTTGTTTGAGGTGCAAAGAAAAATAGTTATTGCAAATTATTAGAATACAATAATCTTTAAAATAAAGCCCTTAAACAAAATGTGACTCATATTTAATGTTTTATTGTAAGTTTTTACAAACAGCCAAGGCCACACATTCAAACAAGTAAGCAAGATGTGCTTTGACATTCATGTTTACAAAAAAAAAAAAAAAAAAAAAGCCCTTAAGGGCACTGCATGACTATTTAATAGTGTTAATGGTGGGTGGAGAAATATCTGAAATGCTGGCCTTGTTTACCAGTTCACCTAGGGCTAACAACTCGGTCATGAGGAATATTCATGTGAGATGTCATCTCTCACTTCGTGTCAGGACAGCCACACATTCAGGCTAGTCATGAACTCATACAAAACAACCAATATCTAAAGTAGTATTGAGGAAATGCCTGTCAATCTAAACTGCTGCAAGTGAAAAGCAGACAAAATGAAAACTTGCCCATTGACTTGGTGTTCTGAAACAATTTAATGTTGTGAATTATAGACTGAAATATTTCTATGCATATTATTACATTTTATATAGTCAAGGACAAAAAATAGTTCTAGACAAGAAAATCATCTTTATTTCTATAGCACTTATACAATGTAGATTGTATCAAAGCAGCTTTACATAGAAGTATAAAAAAACAATATATCATATTGTGAACCATATTCAGCATATCAGACAGAAAACAGGGCAAAGGACGAATGCTGGGATTGTTTACATTTAAATTTATTTTAAGGATAACCCCTTGAGATGCAATATCTCATTTTCAATGGGTCCCATAAAGATATGACAAAAAACAAAAGCAAAACAAAAAATAAGAAGTACGATTGCAAACACAAAATCTAGTTATATTAAATTATATTTTACATGTTCTAGTTATATTAAAATGGATACAGTTCTAGGTCACTCTTGAAGGACAATACCCTGAAGAGCAGCTCCACCAAGCAAACCAAGAAAGAATAGGTAAACTAAGGAACATTCTCAAATCATGTGTAAATAAGTGCCATCTTTTTCAGTACACTTTCAACATAAATTATTTCCAACTATCCCCATCCTATAAAGTCTGGATGGTGTAATGTAGTATCTGTGTATCATTTTGTACTGAACAAATTTCCCCAAGATTCTCTTATATTTTTTACTACATATTGGAAAGGATATCCAGCCAAATATTCTCATCAATATTAATACCTTTTTTCCGCCAAATCATTTTAAAATTATTTCATATATCTGAATTTGCACCCTGTCAATTTGTATCACATAGATTCAGTTCTAGAGGCCTGTGGTGACTGTAGAGAAGCATATACAGGATTGTCATTTACATATGTGTAATGTACTAGTATCCATTTTGATTTGATCAGTACTTATTTTTAGATACTATATTTTCCATTAAGTACAAGTATTTATTCATTAGATACTAGTGCTTTTTAAAAAAATATACTAGAGCTTACTCATTAGACACTAGTTCTTTTTTATTAGATACTGGTACTCGTTCATTAGGTACTAGCACCTTTTAAACAGTTACATACTTATAAAAGGCAGCCACTATTTACATTAAGTGCAAATAACAAGAGACGCTATTTACACGAAGTGCAAATAGCAGAAGATGCTATTTACACTCAGTTTAAATAGCATCAGATGCTATTTACACAATATAGCAACAAAAAGTATGGTAGATGGTATTTGCACTCAGTGCTTATAAAATGTATATGCCATTTACACTTTGTGTTTATAGAAGATAGACTCTATTGCAGTGTTACTAAAAGTATGATGCTATTTACACACAAAAAAATAAGCATACAGTATATTTAGCAAGTCTTGGTGTAAACAAAATTTTAATAATTATTTTTTGTCAAATACAGTTCAAAGATGGTATTTATATTACATATTAATAAAGAGTAAATGCTGTTTACAGTACACTTGAGTGTTAATAAATGGTAGATGCTATTTCGACTAAGTATTAGCAGTATATGCCATTTAAACAAAATGTTAGCAGAAGGTACATGTATGATATTTATACTGAATTAATAAAAGGGATATATTTGCACTAAGAGCTAAAAGAAGGTACACTTAAATGTTGCACTACACCTATCTACTAAACAAAAAAATATATACTAATCAGTAAAAAAAAGTGCAGGATCAATTACTGTAGTATAATTTTCAATTGTTGAAGACATCTATAGATATAACAATGTTAGGATTATATGATTTGTTTTAAAATGTATAGAAACATTATAAATTAAATCTATATAGAAACAGACATGACACATTTTAAAATAAACACAATTTATTTATTGTTTGTCATTCTTGCCATGAAAAGCATCATCGTCTGCTGCAAGGCCTCTCCATTCTGGAAAACAATAAAATAAAAAAACTAACAAAAACAATAATTAACATATGAATGGCTAATTTGTAGTTGTCTCTGCAAATTGGGCTAAAACAACATTAACAAGAAAAACTGTTGCACTTATGCACTTTACAATCTTTTAGTAAGTTTGTGTTTAATGTATTTTAACACATCTATGTCTTTCTGCTGGGTGAATTCATTTATTTTCTTCTGCTACAAGTGCTCTGCATTCTGGGAAAAACTATGGATTTATTTGTTAATTAGTTGTCTCTACATATTATGTTGCATTAAAACTACCATCAACATTGCACTTTAAAAAAAAAAAAAACATCCGATAAATTTACGAAAAAATACCGGCAGCTGTGGTTGCCAGAATTTTTCCATAAAAAATATAGAAGTTAGATAAGAGTTTAAGTATTTAATATATAAGTTTTAATAGAGAAGTTTTAATAGAACTGTTAAAATTTACGAAATATAACTGTATTTCATGAACTGATACATTTAGTTCACAAAATGTAGCTTAGTGTATAAAAACATAAAGTCATTCAATGCACTAATGTGTTCATGTGTGTTTACAAATAGCAAACAGATTTTCACTGCATTAGTAACCACACAGTTACCTTTAAACAAAAGAAGATGCAGCATAACTTCAAATACTCTTAGTTCATCTTGGACTTGCACACAGATGCTACTATCCTTCACAATGTTGAGACAAAAAAAGTTTTACAGTATTTTGCAGTTTTTTTTTTTCTTCTTGATTTTATGGTAAAATACAGGCAAGCTGTGGTTGCCAGTAATCTACTGTTTTTAACATTTTACATTTGTAAATTCAGTTTACAGAATATTTCTGTTAAAAATACATTCCACAGTCTATATTTTTTATCAAACACATTTAACCCCTTAAATCCCAGAGCAAAATCCTCACTAATGTCCTCACTACAGAGGGTTTAACACTCAGACAGTGGTGAAGTTAATGAGATAATTAAGTGTCTAATTAAAGGAGGATTGAGAATTATTGATGAACAACTGTTAACAAGAAAGAAAAACACAAATTACAGCCAAAGACAAAGATGAAATCAACTGAGAATAAAACTCTAAATAAAATAATAATTAATAAAAATAAAACTAATTACACAATAACATTTCTCAAGATCTCAGCAGAGATCATTAAACAACTCCACAACCATCAGAAGCTTCGCTTAATGAAATTTCTGTTTTTCATTTGAAGTCACCATGATTGAGAACAGAGTCTGCTTTAGCTAGGCTCTTCAACTATTTGTTCTGACGCAAGTTTTTATTTCGGCTGCTATAATTAATTGTGTTAATCATACTATTTGTATAGCATGAAAAGCCAAAAGAAAAACAATAATATGTCTGATAAGCTTGCCTATGATGTCAAATGCACCCTCACCTGCATGTGCACTCATTGAACATCTTGTTAGTAATAAGTGAGAAAGAAATACCATATGTAAAGGAAACCACTTGACCTACAGCAGCCAATGACTGTTTAACAGGTCCACATACACCATTCACAATGAGAATGTTAGATCTATATTGATCTAGAACCTAAAAACACACAGACATCAACAATGTCTTTGAATCTTAAAATCTCAACAATGGTGACAAACAAAAAATCTAAATCAAATAAAAATCAACCCAGATAAATACAAAACAATCTACTGAAATATTACCTCCCCAAAGCAACATAAAATAAAGGAAAAGAAAGAGATTGTAAGAACTTTAAGATGTATAATATATTCATGCTGCAATGCATGCTGGGATTTTTGTACTATGCTAGCACCAAGCATGCATTGCTAAGCAGCTTTTTTTTTAGCAACCATGGTTGAGGTTCATATCCTGATTCTTGATGACTGTGTGTCTTAACACACAGCTGGAGATCTCAAGGTTTTGTGCATGAAACTAATACAATTTCAATTCTTATTAATTCCTTGATAATTGTTTATTGAACCTCCTCGGGAAGCTGTAACATATCCCAAACAATATCAAATAAAACTTTTTTCTATGGCTTAAATTATAAAATACTACAAATTATATCTATAATGATTAAGTACACACAGTATAGTTTCTCATTGCCTTTCTTGCTATAACTGACAAGTTTGAGAAACACAGTTATAACAGCCAGAGAAACATTAACATTGAAGAGTAAAGGTTCAAGAGCCCAACTAAAGCAGATATTGATCTCCATGATGGTGAGGTCAAATGAAATATTTTCAATAAAAAATATTAACCTCTGTTAATTATCAAATATTCTTGCAGATATGAGAGAATTGAAGTCAAACTGTAATGAGTGAAGCTGCTAATGCTGTTATTTAATGGAGTTGTTCAAGCCTCTGTTTTAATTTAGTTGGTTTGGTGTGAGACTATCTGTAGTTTTATTTCTTGTTCTTTCCTTCAGTGATTGTGCTTGTTGACAGCAGGTGTTCATCAGTGTCTGAATTCCCTCATTTGTGGTCACTAACACTGTCTGGTGGACTAAACTAATTGACTAATTAAGGAACTAGTAAATGAGGGTGTGTGGTGAGATTTCAGACACTCTGATTAGTTTCTCGAAAACAAAGGTTAGATCTGTTACAGCAATTTTCCATATTTTGTACAGAAATGAGCTGTTAATCATTTAACAGGTTTTCACTGTAGATTGTGCAGACTTTTACTGTTAAAATCACGGACATTTTTTACAGTGTGTAACATGTTCCTGCTCCTGTTTCAGTGGAGAGCTAGGAATTTCCAACAACACAAGCAACAGGGATCTTTGATGACAAGATAAAGGCTTGCCTAATGATGTGATAAGTTGAAAAATTTTTGTACACTAGTACTACAATAGATTGTACAACCACATAAGTGAAACATTAACAAGAAAATGGTCAAAATATAATATCAAGTTGTATAATATAAAGTATACAATAAAGTTCTCATCAATTTACAGGTGCATTTAAATGAATTACAATGTCATCAAAAAAGTTTTAATTTCAGTTATTCAATTAAAGAAGTGAAACTCATATATAGATTCATTACACATAGACTGATATATTTCTGTTTACTTTTTTTATTTTGATGATTGTGGCTTACAGCTAATGAAATCACAGAAAACTGTAATATTACTTAAGACCAATAAAAGAAAACAACAAAGAAATATTGGACTATGAATATGTACAGCACTTAATACTTGTTCAGGGTTTTTTTGCATGAATTACTTCAGCAATGTGACAGTTGGTGGCACTGCTGATGAAGCCCAGGTCTCGCTAATCATCATCGCATAATCTTCAGCTCTTCTGTATTGTTGAATTTGGTGTCTCATATCTTTCTCTTCACAATGCACAACAGTTTCTTTCATAACAGTTTTTGGTCGGGGAATCTTGCTGGCCAATCACATACAGGGATACCATGGGCCTTAAAACACATCCTTTTTGCAGTGTGGACAGGTGCCAAGTTCTGCTGGAAAATCAAATTAGCATCTCCATAAAGATTAGATCTTTCCAGCAGGACTTGGACACATGTCCACTCTGCAAAAAGTACTAATACCTGGTTTAAGGACCATGCTATGCCCGCAATTGATTGGCCAGCAAACTCACCTGACCTAAGAATCATATAATCTATAGTGAACAGAAAGATGTGAGACACCAGACCCAACAACACAGAAGAGCTGAAGGTTCTTATCAGAGCAACCTGGGATTCATAAGACCTCAGCAGTGCCATAAACCGACTTCCTCCATGTCATGTCACATTACTGAAGTAAATCATAAAAACAAGAACTGATTGCTGTACTTGTTCATACCTTTCAGTAGTCCATTTGTGTTACAAATCCTTTTTTATTGGTCTTAAGTAATATTCAAATTTTCTGAGATACTGAATTGAGCTTTCATTAGCTGTAAGCCACAATGATCAAAATAAAAAGAAATAAACACTTGAAATAAATCAGTCTGTGTGCAATAAATCTTTATAAATGTGTTTCACTTTTTTTACTTGAATTACTGAAAGTAATCGTCTTTTCGATGTCATTCCAATATATTGAGATGCACCTGTATATTATCTGTGATCACATTTTCTAAAGAGATGTATAGAAATGCACTGTAGAGTACCATTACAACTAGACTAACATTAGTAATGTCTACAGGAAACCTGAAGTAAAGAGACAAGTAACATTTTACAGTATGTTTATGTGAAAACAATTTTGAAAAATGTAGTTTACCTAGTTATTTAGTTAATGTACTCACTCATATCAAACGACTTAAAAAATATAACTAAAGAAATCTCCACTGTGCTGAGCAAGAGCGCTTACTGAGGAGCGCAGCGTGCCCAGGCTCGAATGTAATGTGAGTGCGGGCCGTCGGGGGAGACGGGAGGGGGGAAAAGCGTGCTTTGGCCCAGTTCAAGACAACTGTACATAGTCTGAGTACAGCCTTACTCTCCCACTGGAGTACAAGGTAACCTACAGCTTGTGACCTGAGGATTAGTAAATTAACAGCACATTTGCATTGTTGGATGAACTGTCCATTTCATCTGAGATGAGCCAAAACAGCTACACACCTTGGATTTAACTTTAAATTAAAACATTAATTCATTCATTCATTTTCTTTTCGGCTTAGTCCCTTAATTAATATGGGGTCGCCACATGGGAATGAACCGCCAACTTATCCAGCACATGTTTTACGCAGCGGATGTCCTTCCAGCCACAACCCAACTCTGGGAAACACCCATACACACTCTTGCACACACTCACATATACTTCGGCAAATTTAGCTTACCAAATTCTTCCATAGCGCATGTCTTTGGACTGTGGACATGCAAACTCATATAAATGCCAACTGACCCAGCCGAGGCTCGAACCAGCAACCTTCTTGCTGTGAGGTAAACGTGCTACCCACTGTGCCACTGCGTTGCACTAAAATAAAAATAAAAAATAATACTAAAAAAAGTTTAATTCTGCATGGTATCATCAATTATTTGGCAACTAACCATTAGCAGAAAAAAACACACTTGACCCAGCAGTTTGTAGCTTGACATAAATTGAACTCGATTTCCAGCCCTCATGGATTTCTATTAACAAACAAGCTCATGTCGTTGTGAAATTGCTGTTAGAAAGAAAAAGAGTCACTGTACAGCACTACAGTAAAAGGACAACAATTAAGAATCACACACATATTAACCAACTACTCAATAAAGTATACAAACTGTACATTTATTTTGCATGAAGGATTAAAAAAAGAAAACTAATGTACTGCATACATGTCATGAGTTCACATCTGACAACAAATGAAGCAAGAAAGGAGCTGCAAACTGTCTTAGGCCTGATTGAAACCCAGATGCAGAACCAAAATACACTACAACACAGTATAGCATATAATACATACCACCAATGGAACAAGTATCCACGTTGCTTTGCTGTACTTTTGGGTGAATTAGGCAGAAAGATTTTGTGCTCTGGAATGTTGAAAGCAACTTAGAACCGGTGACTGAACCTGCACACTGGTAGTAAAGCCCATTGGAAATCCTGAAATTGCACCTGTGAAAAAAAGTTATTTAAAAAAGATTTGTATATCCAAAGTGATTATAGAAACAAGGTCAATAGTTATTAAAGTACAATCAGTACACATTTAGTTTCAGCATTAGATTATGAAATTATTAACTTAATATTAAATGAAAGATAGTAATGATAATAAATTAATATCACCCAGTAGGTGGTGGTATGATCTTAAGGCATTAATGGATCAGTAAATAATTAATGATGAAATTAATTTTGCATTTATAGATGACTTTCTTTCTTTTTTTTACTTATACTGGAACATTTACAAATAATATATAACATAAATGTATATGCATAGCAGCATCAAAGTAATAAATAAATTAATTATTGAGAAAATAACTGAATTAATATGTGAAAAGGTTGAAAATATATAATTTAATTGATAAACAATAGCTTACTCATATTCCAAATAACTTAAACAATAATTTTCAAACTCAGAAATCAGTTCGGTATTAAAAATAAATAAATATTTGGACACATCTCCAATATTTTAATAGTCTTAAAATCACAATATGCAATGTCAATATTTTCAGTTGAAAATTTTCCCAAGTATTCCATTCATTCAAAAGTAAACTGGAACTAACAATACACTGAACATCACAACTAAACATCAACATCAGTTACTACGATAAGTAGAGAAAAATATAATTTTAGTTTAGTTTTTTCCTAAATCAAAAACATAAAAAGACGCAAGTTATACCTGAAACTTACATGATCACTTTAAACTTGGTTTTATGAAGTCTCTCATACTGTTCCTGTTTTAAATGTGTACAAATGCTGAAATTTAGAGACACTCACTAAATATGTGAATCTCAAAACTCCAACCTCAAGCCAAATTTATGCACATTGATTGAAGTGCGTGTAGAAAAATAAATAAATTGAAAAAAACAGCATGTGCTGGTAGGGCATGTTTAGATGCTGGTCTCAAAACTAGCAAACCTGCATCAACACGTACATCACCAGCATATGCTGGTTTTTCACCAGGAAAGCAAAGCAAAAATCTAAAAGAAATAAGGATGCAGCATGTAATCAATCAAACTTATAATATGAAATTAATTTAGCTCAAAAATCAGATCGTCTCATGTCCAAAAATTAGAATAGGAAGCATGGCAGCAGTGGAGATAAGAAAAATGCACTTAAGAAATCAATTTTACGTTGCATACAATATTGTGTGTTTGTAAGTAGTACAGGTAGAACACATAGTGTTAAACCAATAGCTATTCCGATGGTATATCGCAGCGATATGCCAATTCAGTGATGCAAATCATGATTCTTCTCATCCCTATTATTAACATAATGTTACAAAACAAAACATGCCATCTACATGATGTGGAAATAACCAACTAAACACATAATACCCCTTGTAACATCCATGGCCGTTAAAAAACATATAACAGAACTATAAAAAATGCAATAAAGATAAAAACAGAACTTACCAAGAAATTATCAGGTTAACGCTTAGGTCTGATCGATCCCATGATTCCGCTCACACAAAATTCAAATATTCGTGCCTTAATTTGACTAGCATTTGACCCCGATTGAGGCATGTCACGACAGTTTTGACCTTGGTTAAACCTACCGTGGGCTGAGTTAGTGTAAATAGCTTCTGCCAACAAGCAAATAAGCCACTCTGATTTTAAAATTAGTACTTAATTTTGACAGGCGGCACTCCCTGCATGTGCAATGTTGCAGACCTCTGAGAGTCAGATGTTTTTTCTTGTCTTTTTTATTTCATTGCTTGCTTTCCAATGCAATGATGGTAGGCACAAGCCTTGTTAAGTTAAACTACGATCGTGAGACTTTGCTACGTACATCTATGGTTGTTTAGCCGAAGAGTACAGTTTGATTCAACTGTTTTGGATTCGATTCCAAGCTAACAGCTAGCTGGTTCAACTAAAAGCTAGCACTCATGCAGACAATAACAAGCTGAGGAGGAGATGAGGATGGTGAGGGGTAATTGACTGGAGACTTCGGCAATTAACTAGGAAAGGCAAACACCCACAGGCTACATGCTCTACAGGAGAGACATAGATGCAGAGAGCAGTGGAAAGCAACAAGGTTTGTGGTATGGCTATCCTGGTTAAATGGTCCTGGGGTACAGATTGTAAAGTTAACTCGTGGTTTTGCACCAAAGACTTTGATGACTTTAACTTTGAAATGCCATTATTTTTATTTAGCAAAACAACTGCAGTGTGTGATTATCAGTGTAGTGTACATCCTGCCCTCAGCCAGGGGTTCAGTGGCACTGAATGAGCTGCACAATATGATAATACAATATGTTGTATAATATGATAATACAATATGTTGTAACCTCCATAAAAATATGTATCTGAGAAAACAACATCAGAGCAACTGGGAAACCGGAGTATGCGGATTAATGGCCGTATGAAAATGGGCTTCATTTTGGATACATGGAATATGGGATGAACCCTCCTGTACGCTGGAGGTAATTTAAGGCGGATTGCCACAGGACTAATGAGTTTTGTGACATTGAATGGGTCGATAAATTTAGGAGCAAGTTTATTACAAACGGTGCAAAGAGAAATGTTGGAAAGGGGCTATAAGGATGGGAGCTGAAACGAAACAGCCTTTCAGTTTAGAGAACGCGGCTTCGGCCGCACTCGACCACCTGAATGGCGTTTTGGAAGAGGTCAAGACGGTCAGAGGTGCGGCGAGCTGGCCGAAATTGCAAATAAATCGTCTGTAAAAATTGGCAAAACCCAGAAACCTCTGTAGGGCCTTACTGGAATCTGGAGTTGGCCAATCTACCACAGCCTGAATCTTCTCTGGATCCATGCGCATCCCCTCGACTGTTACGATATGCCCTAGAAAAGGAACAGACTGTGCATGAAAAATGCATTACTCCGCCTTGACATAAAGACCATTCTCTAACAGCCTCTGAAGCACTCGTCTGACGTGCTGAACATGTTCCTGGAGAGAATGAGAAAATATCAGTATGTCATCCAGGTAAACATAGATAAACTGATCTATCATATCTCTCAGCACGTCATTGATGAGTGCCTGGAAAACAGCCAGAGCGTTGGAAAGACCGAAGGGCAGAACGCAGTACTCAAAATAACGCAGTACTCAAAATGCCCTCTAGGGGTGTTAAAAGCCGTTTTCCACTCATTCCCCC
>CAIGQZ010032037.1:1285616-1302641 GCA_903798205.1 Danio tinwini | reverse complement strand
TGTTGATCAGTACACAATTTTTAAACTCATTTGCTCTAATTTTTAAAGGAAAATACAGAAATGCTACATAAACCTTCTCAAAAATAAATATGAAATGTTAACCCTATTTAATGAATCACTACATCACATTTTACATGTAACATACAATTTATATGTAACAAAAAAAAATAAACAAAATAATAAAACAGACAAATACAGAATTTAATTTGGATTAGCCATTGTGCTCATTAAACTTTACTTATATGACAAGTTCCACACTCAATTCTGATCAAAATACGTTTCCCTCACAATAATGATACAATATGTAACCTGATTGAAAACACTGCATAATCTCAACATCTATATCAATGTAATAATATCAGTATTTATAAGAGGAGCTGAAAAACGCACCTGTCTGTCGAACGCCATCTCACAAAGTGAGCGCGCACCGGAAACTACGTCAGCTGTCATCTCGCGCCTACGCGATCATATTCACTTATAAATACTTATATTATTTTCCATATGGATGTAAAGAGAACATCATCGAAACTTTAAACATTGAAACAAGAATAACGCAAAATATTAAAGGAAAAGAAAAGTAATTAATTGTTCGTATTGTCCATTTCCTTTATATCGCCTTTCAAAATAAAATACCCTCCAGATAATGAATAAAGACCAATAATCTAGTGCAATAACATACACACGCCACATCCACCCCCACTGTTCTGCACTAGATTATTGCACAACGTTGATACTTCTTGTTCAACAAGTGTTAACATGTCACACAACCAAATAAAGTTAATTCAGCTATAAAGCTATCTCGTTAGAGATTCAGATAACCCAAGGGTAGCTAATCCTCAGTCTATCTTCTGAAAAATCATGCCATATACACGATTTCGATCGTGACACACTAATAGATGGTCACTATAACATTCTCCTTAATAAACAACTTCACCTAAGACCACTAGAAACATGTCCAATCTTACAAATTGAAGGGAATACAATCTATTACAAAAAAAATACAAATCAACAAAGAAAATTCACACATCAATAACAGGACAAACTCTTTGAGTAGACATTGTATGTAAGAGTCTGCTCACAGGTTTAATAAGCCTACCAAACCTGGTGCGTGTACCTTGTCGCACACTGGACTGTCCTGCTAAAGAACAGAAATCTGCAGTATGGTGAGGTGAACCCACTTGAACCTCTTCCCCTAGTGTTGCAGCTTCACAATTATCATTAGCAGCAGGCGTGGCACTTTGAGAAATTGGAACAACATTTTGAGGCTCAGCTACACAGGATCGATCACTTGTAATGTGCGGAGGTCTGATAGAAGAGTCAGACACTACTCCAGAAAAACTTAAGCATTCCAACCCCTCACCCTGTTCAGCTTGTGTCCCCATTTCATGATCATAGATGCCAAAGTCTCGATTGTCAATCACCTCATTTGTCAACTCATCATCACTTGACATTACAACCTCATCCAGGTTAGCAATCCATTGAGACGTTCTGTTGGCAATTTCACATTCTTGACCACCAGACTGTAATGAAACAGAATGTGAGCTCAAATTACCTTCTGGAGATGCCGAACCATCCCAGGCAGGCAAAGGCAAAAAATTTACAGGCATCAATAGGTTCCTATGCACAATTTTGACACGCCCAGTAACTGGATGACGGATCCCATAAGTGTTTAAAGAACAGTTTTTGCTTGCTACAACGTACACTGTACTTTCCCAATGATCCGCTAATTTTCGTTTCCCCCTCTCTCCCTTGTTTGCCAGAAGAACCCTATCACCAGGCTGTAAAGAATGACCCTTGCATTTCAGATTATAATGCTCCGCCTGTTTGCCTTGCTGCTGATGCGCATTTTGTTGTGCAAGCGACATTGCCTCCCTCAGATCTCGCCCCAGAGACTGGACATATTTACTCACGTCAACAGCACCACCATCCAAAAGTACACTCTCAAACAGAACATCCACTGGCAACCTCGGCGTGCGCCCAAACATCAAAAAGAAAGGTGGGTAACCAGTTGTCTCATGTCTTGTGCAATTGTATGAGAAGGTCAGAGAGTTCAGCAATTGCGGCCATTTCGCTTTCGACCTAGGGGGTAGAGATCTTATCATCATGCCAAGAGTACGGTTAAACCTTTCAGCTTGACCGTTACCCATGGGATGATATGGTGTCATGTGCGATTTCTCCACGCCCGATAGTTTCAGCATTTCTGAAATCAGGGAACTCTCAAAATTTGCACCCCTATCAGAGTGGATCCTCGCTGGGAAACCATATACACAAAAAAAATTATTCCACAGAACACGAGCAACGGTTTTGGCTGTTTGGTTCGGACAGATGTATGCACAAGAAAGCTTTGTAAAGTGGTCAGTCACTACCAACACGTTGACTGATTTGTTATTGACATCCTCGGCTGACCAGAAATCAATACAAACCAGCTCAAGTGGTGCTGTCGTTGTTATCGATACAAGCGGCGCTCTAGCCTCCGGCTCAGGTGTTTTACTCAGTACGCATCTTTTACATTGTGCAACATACATCTTCACATCTTTTTCCATTGAGTTCCAGTAAAATAGCTGCCTCGCTAGCCAAAGAGTACGGTGTTGACCCTGGTGTCCAGCGTCGTCGTGGACCCCATTCAACACCAGTCCTCTTAAGACTGCAGGTACAACATATTGGTAAGTCTTTGTTCTGGTTGTCGGATTCTTACACACACGATACAGTATGCCTAGCTTAGTTGTAAATTTGGTCCACTGTTTAAGTGTTTGCAAAGTTTCCCTTGACTCACTACCTCGTTCTTTCCTAGAAGGCCGTTTGCCACATTCAACAAAAAACCTTACTCTACTTATCACTGGATCTTGACATTGTTTATCAAGCAGATCAGCGTGAGTAAGTTTAGCAAGAGGGCTCTGTGTAGCATTTTCCAAACACCTTAACTGCTGTACATAGGTGACTGCCCTAACAGCTGCACCTTCCTCCCAGTGACGATGCGAACCCAAAACAGCTGACACCTCCCCACAGGACACTTTCCCTCCTACAAAGCTTTGAACCATGTTAGTCACTTCATGATGTTCCTGCGACTCAGACAATTGCTCACAAATTTCTGTTTTTGTCATTTCACAAGACAAATGAAACGTATCCTGCACCTGCCCCACTTTATGTGTCTCTGCTTCATGCTGCAAAACATCATACGGTGTCCTGGTAAGTCTGTGCAAAATCCTGGGTACAGCAAAAGGCTCTCGACTTAAGGCATCAGCCACCACATTTTTCGGTCCAGGTATGTATTGTATGTCGAATTCAAAAGGAGCCAACTTCGCAATCCATCTCTGCTCACAGGCATCAAGCTTTGGTTTGGTCAAAATATACTTAAGCGGATTATTGTCCGTCCATACTGTAAATTTGTGTCCACGAAGCCAATGACTGAATTTATCGCAAATGACCCATTTCATTGCCAAAAACTCTAACCTATGAGCAGGGTACTTGGATTGCGCATGATTGAGTGCCTTCGAAGCAAAAACGATTGGCCTTGCAACAGTATGCCCCTCCTGAACTTGGGAGAGCACTGCACCAAGTCCCTTCGTCTATGCATCGACAGAAAGTATAAACGGTCTTGAAAAGTCAGGATGAGCCAGCAAAACCTGTTTTACCAAGGAATCCTTCAGATGTTCAATCGCTTCTCTACAGTCATCTTTCCAGTCATCAGGGGTAAGTTTTCGAACTGTTACTAACTTTCTACCTGTTCCTTTCCCCCTCCTAGGTTTCTTCTGACCCGTCAACAACTGGAAAAGAGGCTTCGCGATTACAGAGCAGTTCTCAATGAAGTGTTGATAATATATGACCATTCCCAAGAATGACCTAACTTTACTCACAGAAGGCGTAATACCATCAACCTCCATCAAGTCCTTCTCTGTCACATTCACAATAGCCTCTACCTTCATCGGATCACTAGCTACTCCAGCCTGCGAAACAATGTGGCCTAAAAATTTCACTGACCTACGCAGGAAACTACACTTAGACGGTGAAAGCTTTAGATTATGGTCCCTGAGATGCTGAAACACCATTTCCAGTCTCTGCAAACTTTCCTCCTCGGTCTTACCAAAAACCAACAGGTCATCTAGATAGCACAGTAGACTCATGAAATTTTGGTCGCCGAAAATGGTTAGCATCATTCTCATGAAGGTTGCAGGGCTGTTGCAAAGACCCTGCTGTAATCGATTATATTCGTGCAGCCCAAGGGGAGAACAAAAAGCTGTAAACTATTTATCGTCCTCATGTAAAGGAATGTTATAGTACCCGGATGTTAAATCCATGGTACTAAACAGCGTATTCCCCCTCAGTGCTGCAAGAACATCTGCCTAGTGAGGGAGAGGGTGGGCATCCCTCACCGTGCGAGCATTCAACCTCCGAAAGTCAGTGCACAACCGCAAGTCTCCATTTTTCTTCCAGACTAAAACTACTGGCGACGCAAACTCACTTGATGACTTCCTAATTATCTCTTTCTGTTCCATTTCATCTAGTGTCTCCCTCAGTTTGTGATAATGCGCCGGTGAGAGTCTGCGATAAGGTAAGCGAAAGGGTCTGTCATCGACCAGCCGAATTCGATGGCAGAACCCCCTTGCCTCGCCGCAATCCAACGAATGTCTAGAGAAAACATCATCATATTTCTTGATCAAATCGATGAGTTTGTTTTTCCAGAATGAGGACACCTCACAATCAGCAACACTTGGCTCATCGAAACCCAGAGCATTCAAACGTGAGTCATTGACTACCTTAGTTTCAGGTAATGTGCTTTTCGCAGACAGGCTACCACATGAACTGTCGCTGCATGCGGCCACATTCTGGAAAACTGTTTGCCCCTGATCAAAATCTTCCATAGCAATACATGGGTAAACATCAGCCACTTTGGCATTTTTGCGCAATACAATTTCCGAATTTGTCGGATTTATCATTTTCACCGGTAGCCAACCGTCACCCCACAAAGGTGAGATTACTCTACCAATGAGAATGTTCCTGTGGACACAACGAGACATACTCGGCTCAATTACTACTGTACTACCCACTGACAACTTCAGATTGAACGCCATCTCACAAAGTGAGCGCGCACCGAAAACTACGTCAGCTGTCATCTCGCGCCTACGCGATCATATTCACTTATAAATACTTATATTATTTTCCATATGGATGTAAAGAGAAAATCATCGAAACTTTAAACATTGAAACAAGAATAACGCAAAATATTAAAGGAAAAGAAAAGTAATTAATTGTTCGTATTGTCCATTTCCTTTATATCGCCTTTCAAAATAAAATACCCTCCAGATAATGAATAAAAGCCAAAAATCTAGTGCAATAACATACACACGCCACACATGCATGCCACAAAAAAATAATAATGGCAACAGAAAACTGTAAATGCATGGTTTTATTTTAATGTGGTGCATTATTTCCTAAAAGTATCATTTATAATTTATCTACCTCATTAATCTTAAATATGGTGGCCAAATGAATTAGTGCAAATAAAAAAAAACAAATAAACTGTCTTTTGCATTGCAATAACACTCCAGCACCCACTGTGGCCACAATAATATACATATAAATATCAACTCTTAAAAACAGAAAGGTTAACCTTGTACATATAGAATTAACAACAAACATTCAATAAAGTTGCTAGTGAGTTTACAATGTGGAAAAAAAAGCTCATTTTGGTTTGTGATCATTAACATTGAGTCATAAAGTTTCATTAAGCAAACCTTGATGGGAATGTATATGATTCAGAAGGAGGGAGCACTGCCTGATGATGACCCACAGGACATTGGCTTACTAATTAAAGGTGTGCTCAGGCTTGTGTTCCGTTAATTTACCTGTTCTACTGTTTGAAATTGAGCTACCTATTAGCTTATCAGACATTTTTCCCTTTCATTTTTCATCAGACACTTTTGAAGTCTTGTGGAGAATCTTTATAAATCTTATCGGACAAAGGTTGTTATCAAGGTACACCAACGAGACAAAAGTCAACAGACTGAACTTTTGTTGTTTTAGTTCTGCAGTTCTGGTGTTCCATAGATACATGGACTGCTCATCTTTTTTACTTAAATGGAGACATTGAAGTGAAGAAAACAGTTTGAACTTATTTAGTGTATGTTAGAAGATGATAGATTACACTTGCTGTTTATATATGTTTCCTAGGATTACCGTGAAGGAGTTTAATTGAATCATGAGACAGAGAGCTGTCACACCAAACAGCAATGAAGAGGTTAAAATTGTACATTTCGAGTTACAGCTAATGGCGGTGCAGTGGCGCAGTAGGTAGTGCTGTCACCTCACAGCAAGAAGGTCGCTGGTTCGAGCCTCGGCTGTGTCAGTTGGCATTTCTGTGTGGAGTTTGCATGTTCACCCAGCGTTCACGTGGGTGGTTTCCCCCACAGTCCAAAGACATGCAGTACAGCTGAATTGAGTAGGCTAAATTGTCTGTTGTGTATGAGTGTGAATGAATGTGTATGGATGTTTCCCAGAGATGGGTTGCAGCTGGAAGGGCATCTGCTGCGTAAAACATATGCTGGATAAGTTGCCGGTTCATTCCACTGTGGCGACCCCAGATTAGTAAAGAGACTAAGCCAAAATGAATGAGTTACAGCTATCATTATCATCATGCTATATATACAAATAGCAATTAAATGCTAGTTATGTCCGTTTTTTTACAGCTTATACTGTTTTTTATGTTATATTTTAATTACCTGCATTCTACAGTATCTATCTATCCATCTATCTATTTACGGGTCAGAATTTTTAGCCCCCCTGAATTATTAGCCCCCCTGTTTATTTTTTTTTCCCAATTTCTGTTTAACTGAGAGAAGATTTTTTTCAATACATTTCTACACATAACAGTTTTAATAACTCATTTCTAATAACGGATTTATTTTATCTTTGCCATGATGACAATAAATAATTTTTTACTAGCTATTTTTCAAAAACACTTCTATACAGCTCAAAATGCCATTTAAAGGCTTAACTAGGTTAATTAGGTTAACTAGGCAGGTTAAGTTATTGTATAGTGATGGTTTGTTCTGTATACTAATGAAAAAAAATAGCTTAAAGGAGCTAATAATTCTGACCTTAAAATGAAATGGAAAAAAAATGAAACCTTTAAAAAAAATTAACTTCTTTTAATCTAGCTGAAATAAAACAAATAAGACTTTCTCCAGAAGAAAAAAACATTATCAGACATACTGTAAAAATTCCCTTGCTCTGTTAAACATCATTTGGCAAATATAAAAAATAAATAAATAAATAAAAGGGGGGCTAATAATTCTGACTTCAACTGTACATGTTTGCGTACACTATGCCCTTTATATCCATAAATCCAATACTATGGGTTATTCCTCAGTTTCCTGTAAGTTCCTGGAGTGACGAGAGATCAGCGTGACATGTTACAGACAGATGATAAAGTCAGAGAAGCTGCATAGTTTGAGTAGGTTATTTATGCTCAATATGACATCAAAATGACATCAAAATGTTTGAGACTATTTGAAAGAAAGCTGATCATTTCCTTATTATTATTATTTTTTTTTACTTATTATTATTTATTTTTTTTTACTTTTACCTGTCAAGATGACTATTACTGTACAATTGTTTAATATAGGCAAATGTTTAACATCAACAGGGATTTTCTAATTGAAATAGATGGGTAAGACTTTCTACTGGCCAAGCAGAAAGCAATCTAAGCCATGGGTTGGGGCATCCACGCAGCAAGAGGGGTTTTTAATGAGAAAGATGGTGTTGGATAGGGGTTATGTTATATTGACCTAAAGCATTGTTAGAGTGGAACTGGTTGAAGTTACAGTAGTCTGCCACAATGACGTCATCCAGAACTGATCACGAGAAACCTGCATTTATTGTTGACATTTTGTCAACAGATTATGCCAGGGGATTGTACCCTGAGGAAAAGGAGATAATGGAGAAAAAGCTAATGGCAAGGGGTTTTCAAGAACCATCTAAGACAGTAATATTTCTTCAAATTATACCAATATCAAGAGGTTGGCTGCTTAAAAAGCTCTGAGTATATATGGTCTGATATTTTTTAGAATAAAGAATTTCTAAATGTGAAACTAAGATGACTTTTAACTACTGTGTCCTATGCTTGGCAAAGAACATTTTCAAAATAATGCTGGCTAAAGACAAAGACTTTTGAGATGGTTTGGATAACAAAGCTAAATGGAATTAAGCAATTAACCCCCAGGGGTCGAAGACCGCGTTTTGATGCATCTTCTTCTCATAATGCCAAAAATAACTTAAATTACACTTTCAGTTTTGATCGTACAGATAAGATCAATACATCAATCAAATCAGTTAGGTGTCTAGTTCTTTTGTGTACACTCACAATGACAACAAACGTGTGCTTTTGCAAAATAATGATAATAAACAGTGTAGGCGAATGCCTCTCTCTTCTCTCTGCGCGAACTGTTTTGAGTAACGTGTCAGTAAATGCACTGAAACTCTGCGAAAACAAAACACACAGACATGAGACATATATCTACATAAAACTTGGTGTCTACTTTTAAATGCAGCAAGTGCATTTGAAAACAAATATTGTTTAATAAATTAATCAGTATGAAACCAATGCTATGTCTAGTTTCTCAGTCTGAGCTCATTAGAGTTAATGCTATCATGCCCACAAGGTGGAGTCATCTGTTGGTTCGAGTGGGCGTGCTCCCCTTTGCAGACTGCCATGGCAGCGTCCTCCTGCTGGTTCAGCCTCACATGCCCTGCTGTTTACATCCATGCTTTGGATAGCCAAAGAGAAACTGACTTACCAAGGGTGACTCTGCCCTCTTGCACCCCTTCCTTGGGTGGCTTTCTCTGCCCGCTGTTGTTGCTGCTGCCTCCTCCTTCTCCTCCTCCTCCTCCACCAAGGCCCTCTCGAAGAGTCTGCGGTGCTCACGTGCTTGCAGAGGGCCAAGGTGAAGTGCGTAGAATTTATCTGAGGTTGAAGTGTCATGACACATGAAGTGCACTACTTTTCGATGATCTTCTGAAGAATGTGCATTCTTTGCCTGAGTCAGAGACAGGCAGACAGAACCTTTTTAGGGTCAAAGCCGTTGGCAGTCATGTGGCCACAGGGGCATTGCATACATACTCACATGCGTTGCGATATCTGCCCGGACGCCAGTAAAGGTGGGTTTGCCGGGAAGCCCCATGCTGGTTGCACGCAGATTGGAAATATTTGTTCAGGGTCCTGCAGGGACTGGATCTGGAGGTAAAGAAAAAATAGGTGGCCTGCCTTCCACCCAGGAGACCAGCCCGCAGCTCCAAGAACCTCTGGAACCAGGATCTGTTTGTCTTATGTGAGGTGATCTGGCCATGGAACAAGCAGAGGCAGAGTGAGTGAGTGAATAAGTGAGTGAATACTACTGGTGGCCCCCACCTGCAGAACCAAGGAGTCACACTCAAGTTGATGACTCATGCCGTCCCATCCGGACTTCTGGAGGCCTCTTCAACCTCCTGAATGGTCAGATTCTGGAACACGCCACAGCGGTGTCCTTAGATGGAGGTCAGGTAAGCCGTCAGGAATCCATAGAAGCTCCACTGCTGATGGGTGTTCGGGTTGGACTCGAGGCTATCTGGTAAAGGCAGTATTCCTCATTAAATTAGAGAGATTAGACCAGGGGTCTCAAACTCAATTTACTTGGGGGCCGCTGGATGTAGAGTCTGGGTAAGGCTGGGCCGCATGAGGTTTTTGACAAGAAATTAATTATATTATTAATTATTGATTTCTAATTTGTTCATTTTTTCCATCTTATTTTGTGTTAAAAAACAAAATTAGATAATTGAGAAGATTGGAATTTTTAACACAAAATAAGATGAAAAAATAAAGTAGGCGACGCAGTGGCGCAGTAGGTAGTGCTGTTGCCTCACAGCAAGAAGGTCGCTGGTTCGAGCCTCGGCTGGGTCAGTTGGCATTTCTGTGTGGAGTTTGCATGTTCTTCCTGCATTCGCGAGGGTTTCCTCCGGGTGCTCTGGTTTCCCCCACAGTCCAAAGACATGCGGTACAGGTGAATTGGGTAGGTTAAATTGTCCGTAGTGTATGAAATAAATCGATCAGTAATAAATAGTAATAAAAAAAATAAATAATACAAAAAAAATAATAATAATAATTAGATTTACTGTTATCTGCTGTGCTGTTGTTAAAAAACACCATTGTGTTGTTGTCATTTGTTTTGACTACTTTTACATCATACACTCTCAAAAAATAAAGGTACGTGATCTGTCACGGGGGTGGTACCTTTTCGAAAGGTACAAATTTGTACCTAATTGTACCATATTAATACCTTAAGGGTACATATTAGTACCTAAAAAGTACAAAAGTGTTCCTCTTAAGATTTTAGGTACTAATATATACTTTTGAGGTACCAATATAGACCCTATAAGTACAAATGTGTACCTTTTGAAAAGGTACCACCCCAGTGACAACTCCCGTACTTTTATTTCTGAGAGTGTATAGAAATATATGTAATGTTCAATGTGTAAGGCAATGAAAATACAATGCAAGTAGCATGATGCAAATGACCCACAAATAACGGTGCAACCCTATAAATGTCCGGGTTACCGGGAACTCTTATTGCCGATGGACAGGTGCCGATATGTGACTGCAGATAACTACATTAGGCGGCACTGAGTTCCTTACTTTTCTTTTATCCTGTCACGTATGCATCACTTTGATTTCTTTTGTCTGAGACAGATCTCACATTAACTCTTCAAGTGCTATTTCAGTTCACTTACGAGTAAAAAAATATAATTAAACTACTCACTCTTTCTAATCTTCAAGAAGAGCCCACAGTTAGCTCCTCCATCATGTTCTGTAGCTGACTTGACTCGCTTTGCTTCCCGTTATGCTGATCCAGGGAGGCAGTTCTAGCTTCTCGAGATGTCGTTTGATCAGGGTCATTATCAGATTCATTCGTGGTTTTTAAAGAATGAAAATAAGCTTGATTGCCTCTGCTTTTTTAAAAATACAGATAATTAAATAGGCCACTATACCATTGTTTATTTTTGCTGCTCACTGCGCGTGAAACAACCACTAATCAATGAGAGTGATTTTAAACATAAGAAAGATGATTGGTTGAAAATATTGTTCAGGACCAATAGTTAAACGTGACATTTGCTTTAACTCGCGCATGGTGACTACCGTCATGCATGCGCACACACAATCAGCCTTTGCATGCACTCTCTCTCTCTCTCTCTCTCTCACTCTCACTCTCACTCTCTCTCTCTCACACACACACACACACACATGCGGGTATTCTCCACGGACAAGTTAATGCCGAATCAATTATAAAAAATACCAGGACACAAAACGAATATCTGACATTTCCCGGAACAGAATGTGGCAAGAATGGGTTCAAATTAAGCAATGATTTAAATACATTTATCTACATATAATGTCCTGCTGGGACTTAAAACCTTTTTTTAAGCACGCTGGGACGAATGTCCATGAAAACACTCTATGGCAACGCTGCTGTAACTTTCACTGATTAAGAAATGATTAGGTGCATTCGACTTCATGCAGCGCTGCGCAGACCAATCGAAATCTGTCTTAAAGCGGTGCATGCCGGTTAGAAATTTTTGTACGCCAACCCTTTCTACCTTGTACACATCATGCTTATTGAAAGACTACAAATATTTTACTGCAGTATAATTTTTTGTTAAATAGTTTTTGGTTCGTTTTGGTTCGTGGTGAACTCTGACCTGCGAAATCGCATCACTTGACTACAAGAGACCAATCCAGGATCAAAACATGGCCTCTCTCGACAGAAATTTTAAACATGGAGCAATCGCTCGCTTTTTTTAATGCCTAATCATCTTGTTTATACTTGCCCCTTTTCGCAGCGCCCTACGACAGAATTTCGCAAGCTCAAACTCTAGTGTGATGGCAGCTTAAATCAGGCTTAATGTGCCTTACATATCAAACTCACGGGCTGCACTGACATTAAACTTTAAAGGGGAAATGAAGCACTCAGTCAAGTTTACATTATTTTGTACATTGGATTTCACTATAATGAAAATATATTAAACAAACTCGATTAATGTAACCATTTAGAAGAAAACGGCATGTTTTACTATAGATTTTTAGACCTAGGGTGCCGCCATCTTGGAATGTCGCTGTGTCTGACGTCACAGGGTTGGTTCAGTTCCCTCAGCTGAACAGATACAGTGGAAGTATGGAAGTAAAGGAGTGTACACGGAGATTGTAAAAGCCTAATTTAACCCAATGCTTGAAGTTGTGGGCGTGGAGCTGGTGCAAATACAAGCATCAGATGTGTGTCTAATATAAAAGTATATATTTTTATTTAATTTTTCCCCTTTTAATTACCAATCATTTGATGCGCTTAGATTCACTCTCTGTAGTTTTGGTTTTAACCAACACCTCAAATTGATATATCAGAAATGGCTTCTATTTCTCACAGCTAAACATTTGAAACCTATGACAGTGATCACCTCAGGTAAACCTTGTGTGTTTTATTCAGTGCCAAACGCTAACAATGTGAGTTTGAATAGATTCTAAACCTTACCGTTTCATGAGTGAGTGCATATTCTGTGCTTCTGAAAGGCTGTATTTAAGTTTATGTCATGTTTCGTCTAGCGTCTGCATATCTCATCAGAAAGCATGTTGTTAGGACACGCGGTTACAATGTAACCTGCTCACCTAATGTTTACGCTCATAATATTTATATAATTTGCTAATTAATAACCTCATATAGAACTGAATCTGTCTCATTTCGATGTCTGATACTGTCCATTTCAGTCACGGACGCATGCTTTCAGAGCCATTCTCCATGAAATACGTAGTTTTCCAACAAGGCAACCCGAGGTGCTAAAATATAATTGGCTAAACTGCCATTGTGCAGGTTAAATTTACCTAAACAAAGACTGCGTTCCAGCATGGAAAAAAACATTTTCAAAGCAGAATATCTGACTTCAGCATTGTTTTTCAGTTAAACAAGTGTGTTCACTTGGGATGTTTCTTAAATATCTGCACTTATATTATGGTATATTTATGCTTTAGAAAAGTCAAAAACTTACATACAGCACCTTTAAGTACATGTCTTAACCCCTAATTAGTCCTTAATAAAGTAATAGACTACATAATAGTACAGTTGATGATGTACTGTGAGGGACCCTTTTTTCATTTCAGCTAGCACAGTGAATGGGAATGTACAACACATTTTTTACAATCTTCTTTACTCAAATAAAATAAAAAATTCACAATGGTGTTATCTCGACATTTATTAAAAGAAAAAAACTGATAACGGCAGCAAGAAAAGAGAATAACATCTAATTTACTGTCCTGCCCATAGACACTGTTTAAAACACCTTGCATATGTAATTATATGCAAACATTAACTAACACATATGTAAATAGAAATAAATGCTATTTTTAAAAATATGTAAATATTAAAAACTCAAGGATTTCAGATGCTGATGACCATTAAACGTGTCATAACAATATTGTTAAAAGAGTCTAATGGTTAAATAAAAAAAAAAAAAAACATCAGATAGAAACAAACAAAAAAACAAAACAAACACTTCTATTAACATAATGTGATAAAAAACTTGTTTTATTTAGCTCGAGCTGCTGTCCTTGTACTGCTGTGAACAGGAAATTCTGGGAATGGACTGGAGTTGAATCGATTCGTCTTCAACAGACCAATCAGTGTGACAAAGTAACGCGAGAACAGCAGACAGCTACGTATGCACTTGAATCCCTCTCGCTGTATTTTATCACTTCAGGCAAATACCTACTGATTCGTTGAATTTAAATGAGTTGTGAATCAAGGAGCCTCTAAAGATCCGAATCAACCTGAAGTAGCACGAGGTTTCGCTCAAACAAGGGTGAAAAGTGTAAACGAACTAAAAATATGATGGAAGCGTGAGACCAATTGTCAAGAGAGGCTTCGGTAAAGATGTTTGAATGACCAAATATCTAGCCAACTGGAAAATATTTAAAATCGCGTTTTCTGTGTTATATTTCATATGCAACATACCGAACTTATATATAGACGTGTTTGTACATTAACTTCTGAATGCATAAATGTCCAAAGAGCTGAGGAGATTTCTCTGCATGAAAGACTCGTGAATGGCAGATTATCCTGCTGCTGCTTCTCCAATAAGGTAGGAAATTAAATACGACAGAAATGTGGATGATTTGTTGATATTTGACAGGGCTTGTAACTAAGCAACATAACGATCTGTTAACATAATGATCTGTTAGTTCATGCCCGAATCTAAACAGCCAGCAGCGAATATTTACCTTTAACATCTTAGAGATGTTGCCAAAGTTTGACTGGATGATGATCAGATCAGATTTAGAAAGCAAAAGTCTTCACAGCAACATGGATACCTCTGAATGGCGTTAAGTGTGTCACATACTGTATTTCTAAAGTAGGATTCACCCCAAAATACCATTTCTGTCTTCATGTAATCATGTATTCGCAGCTGCAAAATCACACGTGAGCTGACCGCAAGCAGTTTGTTTACTATAAAGAGGATGCACAATCACCTCACAGCAAGGTCACTGGTTTGAGCCTTGGCTGGGTCAGTTAGCGTTTCTGTGTGTTTGCATGTTCTCCTTGTGTTAGCATGGGTTTCCCCCAAAAGTCCAAAAACATGTGGTATGGGTGAATTGGGTAAGTTAAAATTGTTCGTAGTGTACAGTATGTGTGTGTACATGCGAATGAGTGTTGCAGCTGAAAGGGCAATCGCTATGTAAAACATATGCTGGATAAGTTGGCGGTTCATTCTGCTGTGGCGACCCTAGGTTAATAAAGGCACTAAGCTGAAAAGAAAATGAATGAATGAATGAGTATAGGCAATGATAGATGAGACAATGTTTGATTAAGATGAAGAGTTTTAAAATGCCTATTTAGTAAAATAAAGGTTACAAAGTAACAACATTTGTTGTGTGTTTGTATAATTATTTCACTACCTTCAAGAGTTATCATGTAAACTACAAGGGGAAATGAGGAAACAAATGCTGTAATTACCCTTTAACTACAGGGAACAGGGGGGGAACAAGGAGGGAACAATGCTTCACTTTAAATTACAACCCGCAAATGCTGTATTTATCCTTTAACTACAAGGAACAAGGGGGAAAGAAGCTGGACTTTAACGCACAAGTGTATGTTTGAACAGTTAAAACAGAGAAAACTACAGCAGCAGGTTTAATTGATTGAAGACCAAATTACTACATTTTCTATAAAACATCAGCTATACATTTAATGACATGCGACAGCCATGTGCCCCTGGTTGTTACTCCCTTATTACCCAAGCATTACAGTTTGTTCCCTTATACCTATACATACATTCTTTATAATTATAATATACGTACAGAAAAGTACACCGTTATTTCACTGTACTTACACAGTTCTTTGTGTGCTGAATATCTGGTTGTTACCCCTTATTACCCAAGCATTACAGTTTGTTCCCTTATACCTACACATATGTTCTTTATATACTATACGTACAGAAAAGTACACCGTTATGTCACTGTAATTATGCAGTACTTTGCGGGTTGTAAAAGAAAGCGTTAACAAATATTTTGACAATTTAGGACAATTTATTGGTATTCTTTCTTCAAGACTCTTTTTTGTTGCATTTAGCAATTAACTCTCAGATCTGATCTATAAAAGAACAAAATACAAAAGTACAGTAAATTACAATATTTTAACATTTTACATTAATAGGATAGTTCACCCAAAAATAAAAATTATGTAGGCTAATTAATTACTCATTTTTGAAACAGAAATTAGAACATTTTGGAATTAACAGTGTAATTTTTGGTGTAAGCATCCTTGCTGTATGGGACGATCTCTGATTAAATCTTACAAACAAATTTTGAATTTTCATTTTTGGATGAACTATACCTTTAAAATGCACTTATTTAACTTACACTCACCAGCCACTTTATAAGGTACACCAGTCCAAATGCTTGTTAAGACAATTTTCTAATCAGCCAATCATAGGGCAGCAACTCAATGCATTTAGGCATGTAGACATGGTCAAGACGATCTGCTGCAGTTCAAACCGAGCATCAGAATGGGAAAGAAAGGTGATTTAAGACTTTAAAATTGGCATGGTTGTTGGTGCCAGACAAGCTGGTCTGATTATTTCAGAAAAAGCTGATCTACTGAGACTTTCACACACAACCATCTCTAGGGATTACAGAAAAAAAGAGAAAATATGCAGTGAGTGGCAGTTTTGTGGGAGCAAATGCCTTGTTGATACCAGAGGTCAAAGGAGAATGGCCAGACTGGTTCGAGCAGATAAAAAGGCAAGAGGTAGGCAGAAAAGCATCTCTGAACGCACAACACATCCAACCTTGAGGCGGATATGCTACAGCAGCAGAAGACCACACCGGGAGCCACTCCTGTCAGAACAGGAACCAGAGGCTACAATTTGCACAGGCTCACCAAATTTGACAATAGAAGATTGGAAAAACGTTGCCTGGTCTAATGAGTCTCAATTTCTACTGGAACATTTGAATGGTACGGTCAGAATTTGGCGTCAACAACATGAAAGCATGGATTCACCTCACCTTGTATCAACGGTTCAGGCTGGTGGTGTAATGGTGTGGGGGATATTTTTTTGGCACACTTTGGGCCCATTAGTAGTAACTGAGCACCATGTGAATGCCACAGCCTACCTGAGTATTGTTGCTGACCATGTCCATCCCTTTATGACTACAGTGTACCCATCTTCTGATCGCAGCTTTCAGCAGAATAACACGCTATTTCATTAGATTAGATTAGATTAGATTAGATTAGATTCAACTAGATTACATAAACATAATTACAAATGTATATGTACAGTGGGTGTGTACATAATTACAAATGTGCAGTGGGTATGTCAAATAAGTGAATCAATCAGTGCAATGAATATGTGCAATTTTTAAATGTGCAAATGTTAAGTAGTGCAGTGATTATGAGGAGTCTGAGTTATGAGGAGAGTGGGGAGTGTATTAGGGGGGCAAAAAGTCAGTGGGGGGCAGAG
>CAIGQZ010032037.1:1246778-1270675 GCA_903798205.1 Danio tinwini | reverse complement strand
TCTCTCTCTCTCTCTCTCTCTCTCTCTCTCTCTCTCTCTCTCTCTCTCATGAACGCACAGAGCGTCTGCACAAACGGCAGAGCTGTGTACAAACGGCTGCGCAGCTGTTCAAATCTGTATTTGCTGACAGACAGCTTGGGCTACTTATGGGAATTATGAGAGATGTCGGCCCGACTCTTATTTAATTTGATGAAAATTTTTAGTTTTATGCCAACACATAATATAGATCATTTACTTTAATAAATACTATTGGAATGTAAAGAGACTCAACCAGTACAACAAAAAAGTTTCTGTTGTCAATCACCTACTGCACCTTTAAGTGAAGTCAAACAAGAAATGACAAGATTAATCAATTATTATTAGATAAAAGCAAAACATAAAGGATTGTTTAAAGTAATTGAGAATTATAAAAATTTGAAATTGGAAAGTATTTAAGAAAATTTAGTGCTTTAGCTAAATCACAACATTTTGAAAAGGTACCACCCCAGTGACAGCTCGCATACCTTTATTTCTGAGAGTGTACTGCTTAGATTAAGGAAGCGATTGAACATTTAAAATGTAATAAATCACCTAGTAGCGATTTAATTACGGCTGAATTCTATAAGCAATTTTCAGAGATTCTTGTCCCGTTCCTTTTTGAGCTTTATTCTGAAAGTTTAAAATGCTCTGAACTATCTACAACTATGACTAAAGAGGTAATCTGTCTAATTCCTAAACCCAATAAAGATATATTTATTATTGATAACTGGAGACCCAGTCTTTTTGCTCTTGTTTTTGCCCAAAGATTTAAAATAGTTTTATATTCATTAATTGATGAAAGCCAATCTGGGTTTATGAAAAATAGACATATATTTAATAATATCAGACTTATTTTTTAATCTTATTGACTAATCCGATCATATTAAAAATGATAGTTTAATATATATTTTTTATTTTTTAGCCTTTGATACTGTAGAATGTCCTTTTATTATTATTTTTTTATTATTGTTTAGAACACTTTGGGTTTGGGAGTTATTTTAGAAATGCCATGAAAACTCTTCATGTGGGTTGCGATAGTTCAGGTAAATAAAGTCAAGGCACAACACAAAGATTGTATTTGAAAAAAGGAGTAATCCTGTTTCAGATTATCTTTTTCTTATTATTGCACAGATGTTTAATCATTTTGTTAAATCAAGTGAATCACAAGATGACACTGCTCTTTTAAAAAAAAAATGCTTCTCAAATCAGTCAGCTATCAAAATTATAGAAATTATTTCAAGTGCCTTGGGTCTTTGCTTGAATTAATAAAAATGTGAATTATTTGCCTTAAAGAGTTGTTATGACAAATTTATTTGTAATATTCTTATAAAGTATGTATTGAGCTATTTAGGGTTAGTGATATAAAAAAAAATTGGACTGAATATCACAAAATTTCAATCCGATAATCAAAAAAGTACAAAACAGGTTTAACATCTGGTTTTAAAGGGATTTATCTCTTTCAGGACGTGCTTTGTTGGCTAAAGCAGAATGTATCTCTAGGCCTACTTAGGTTGCTTCCTCCATTTATTCAGATTCTAAAATGAATAAGATAATTAATAAAAAAATTTAAACTTTCTTTGGAAAAAATGGGTACATTGCATAAGGAAATCTGTGATAGTCAACTCATAAAAATGGTGGTCTTGATTATTTAGACTTTTCTATCTTAAATAATACTTTTAAGATTAACTAGTTGAAGTATTGTCTTCAATGTAGAACATAGTTTCTAGTACAATTTTTAACCAGCTTGGTGGTTTTCCATTTTTGTTAATGTGTGATTATATAATTGAGAAGCTGCCCCGTGAAAATTGTCAGTTTTCATAGGCAAGCACTTTTGGGATGGAAGTTTACAAGCACAATTTCACCCTGCATCAATATTATATCTGGAATAATTGCAATTTTCTAAATAAACACAAGACATGAAAACATGGTTTGATAAAGAGATTCTTTTGGTAGGACAGTTGTTGAACAATGAAGGGTACTTAATGGCTAAGGGCTTTTTTATACTTGGATTTTCCTATAACCCTAAGGAATATACCTCTGTAATTGGAGCAATCTCTCCTAGTATTGTTTCTTTATGTATCTAAGATTATATTTATCTCTAAGAATGCATCTTTTCTTTTCCCTGCTGGTACAAAATTTGTTTTTCATTTAGCAAAAAATATATTCCAGAAATAACCGGTTAGTAAACCATATGTTATTTTCTATTGCTCTAAGTTTATTCAAAATATTGATTGAAGGAAAGTTTGAGTATTACCTAATAAATATCTAATTACAAATAAAATCAAATAAATCTAATTTAAGATACTTCACAAACTTTACCCTGCTAAGCATTTTTAACCAGATTTATTGAAGACATGGATGTCAATTGTTCATTCTGTTTATTATACCCTAAAACAGTACCTCATATTTTCTTGCATTGTTAGTATACAAAAAGTTTATGGTGGAAGGTATCTAAATTTATAAATGATAAAGTGCTGTCAAATTTCCTTTTACAGTATGAATATGTCTTTTTTAGAAGTGGGGAAATGAAGCTTATGTTATTAATCTTTTGAATGTACTTATCAAGTTTCATATCTATCGGTGTAAATTTAGCAGTCAGAAACCCCTTTTCTCAGTGGTACTTAAAGAACTAGGTATTCATATAAATACCATTAAGGAGAGCACAAACAAAAAAAGCTGTATGTGTTTGACGTTTAAGTTATTGTAAATTAGCAAGGCCAAGCATTATTTGTAATGTTTTCTTTTTTCTTTGTTGTTTTATTTCATTTTGTTTTACCTATTTAGTTTTTATACTTTTATATAACTCTATTATGCTTTTCATATTTTTTATGTACACCTCTGGCTTTGTTTTGTATGTCCTTTATGCATAAAAAAAAGTCCCCATGAACCAGAAGCTGCGTCTGTTATTTTTTTCCATATTGTGACACAATTCCCCAAAAAAACAGAATTTTAAATGACAAAACAAAACAAGACTACTCGGCGCGGCATGTTTTTTCTACTGTGAGCTGAATGGATGTAGTTAAGTAGGCATTTCATTCAGAAGGATGGGGAAAGGGGCTAGGGGAGAGTTATTACAACTTAACAGACACCTCCTTCTCACCTCCTTTATTGTCAAAACTGAAAGTTGAAGCGGCATGGTTAAATGTGCTAGCTAAGCACCCAATCCTAAAATATACGTAATCTGACAATTTACCTAAAAAACAAACAAAAAACAAAACAAAACAGGAACTGCATTTTCAGATTTTAATTAAAGATTAGGCTAGAAGAAAAAACTTTTTTTTTATGACATGCAGAGATGAATTGTTCACCACAAAACTAGCAGTGAGCTAACAAAATCATATGGTTAGTTTTAATTTCTTGGGGACTTTAATGGCAGATGGGAAATCTGCAAAATTAGAAAAATACTCATCAATTATGCCACAAAATCAAGTTTCAAGTGAGAATATAGTTAATTTAAAGTCAAATCAGCAGTTTATAGCTTGTCTCTAAAAAATTCGACACTGAGCTCCAGGCAGTCAGTGGCAGTTCTGCGACAAGCTCCCCCTATCCTCACCCCCACCCCCCCTTCCCTAAACATCTCAGGACCTGCCACCGCATATCATCTCTTGCATATATGTTGTTTCAAACTTTATATATATTAATCTTTGGTGTATCTAATGGTCAGTCTTTGGACTTTTGAACCAAATATTTGTACTCAGGTGTATTTTTTGGCAGATAGCAATGAAAACTTTCATAATAAATTTTTGTCCATAAATAATGTAATGTTACACTGATTCTGGATTTTGGCTAATTGCTTTGTTTTAAAAAAAGAAACATAAAGCAGCATGTTCTCTTGTCTTGAAATTTTTTTTTTCTTTTGCAAAATTTACCTATATTTAACAACAAAGATTTCTAAAAAAGGCTTTGGCTGCTTTCTCTTCAAAATGTGTCTCATGTGCCCTTGAACTGGTATTTCATAAGATACAGCTTTGTAAATGTTTTATTATATGTGTATAGACTTGCATTGATTAATGTGTTTTTAATAATCATAACGTTCTACTCAAAACAACGGTCAATTCCATGATATCAATTTTTCCTAGCCTTAAAATTAGATTCAAGGATAATTACACAATTTATTTACTTTAGATGTAAAAAAAAAATGTAAACAAATTTTATAAAAGCAGCATATTAAAACAAAATAGAATACATTTTTTAATACTTTTATTTTTAAAGTTAAAGTACAACAGAACAAAAAAAACAAACAAAAAAAACAAACAATATTGTATCAGAAAATACACACTTTGCAGGCAAATATAATATGAATTGCCATACACGTGGGTTCAGCTGTTGGAGATACAAAAATAGAAATGTAGTGTTACAGAGTATGTAGTCATAAAAAAAGTCCTAAAAGGTAGTGTGCCAGTCAGTTTTCATGAGGGACGCTGGATTTGGATTGAGCATGTTTCAGGTCTGAGCACCCGAGAAAGTATTCCCACGTAGCAAAGAATTTTACATTACCTCATAAATCTGAGCCTTTTTAAATGAATAACGGAGGCCATATCCATTAACCAGATTTAAAAATAAGGAGGTAAAGGAGATTTCCAGTTTTTAGCATTAGTAACAGTCATGCCTAGAGTCAAGACTTGTTGAAGTTGTTTTGGAAGGGTGAGGGAGTGTTCTGACACACCAAAATTAGTAAGCTCTGTGTCCAGCAGGAGGAAATGTTATAGGCCTTGGAGTATAAACAAAAATATTTGTCCAAAAAGTGAACAATGAGGGGCAAAAGCAAAATGCATGAGCTGTGGTGTCCTCTGTAGTTTTACACTTATCACACATAGGTGAAAAAGAAGAAAACATTTTGTGTAATTTGGTTTTGGTATAGTAGGCAATGAATGATTTTGAACTGTATTAACTGGTGCCTTATCGAACAAGACCGAACTGCAGTCAGGCGCTTATCCCATAGTTTCTCTGATATCTCAATTCCATGTTCACCCTCCAAAGCCAGTTTAAATTTCCCATTAGAAGTTGAGGTTTCAAACAACCCAACAAAATTTGAAATGAGTTGAGTGGACTGAGGAGGGTTCAGGAAGACATGAAAAACACGTTTATCAGGCATAAATTCAAAATTACAAATTTTACATAATGCCTTGTAAGTAACGGAGAAAAAATGTCAATGGGGTAGATTAAACTTTTCACTCAACTGACTAAATAATGCAAATATTTCTTCAACATAGAGGTCATTTTGTGGAACATGAACCCTTTCCTTCCAAACAAAGAATGTTCTATCAAATTGAGAGAGTAAAAAAAGAATAATTATTGCATATTAGTGTGTACACAGAAGTCTCTGGTAGGGACAAGACTTTAAAGTTCTAATCAAGTTTCTATACTTAATTTATTTGTGATTATGGGTTTGTCAGGCTTTGCAAATAGCAGGGCTGGCAGTGCGATTCCAACAGCCAGACTGGTCTCGATCCAAACCCATACAGGAAACTCGAGGACCAGGCCACTGGAAGCCCCCTGTTCCCAGTACGTTAGAGCCCTAATGTTGGCAGCCCAATATTCATTCATTCATTCATTTACCTTTCTGCTTAGTCCCTTTATTAATCTGGGATCACCATAGCCGAATGAACGGCCAACTTGTCCTGCATATGTTTTTTACACAGCAGATGCCCTTCCAGCTGCAACCCAGTACTGGGAAACACCCATACACACTCATTCAATCAAATACACAATGGGCAATTTAGCTTACCCAATTCATCTATACAACATGTCTTGTGGGGGAAACCGGAGAACCTGGAGGAAACCCACGTGAACACAGGAAGAACATGCAAACTCCACACAGAAATGCCAACTGACTCAGCCAAGGCTCGAACCAGCAAAGTTCTTGCTGTGAGGCGATTGTGCTACCCATTGCGCCACCGTGACTCCAGGCAGACCCAATAATGTGTCTAAATATTGGTAAACCTAGACCACTGATAACTTGGGCTTCTGTAAATGAACTGTAGATATCCAGTGTTCTTTGTTATTTCCAAACATATAGTAAGATTATTGAGTCTAACTCCTTAAAGAATGCAGAAGTAAAAAAAAAATTGGGAGATTTTGACAGATGTATAGGAACCTAGGACCATTTTTATAGAATTTATATCTCTAATCATCGATAAAGACAGAATTTTCCAATATTGTTTTTAAGTTTTGGAACTTTTGTTTTTTCTTAAATAAATGTTTTTAAATGATAGGAATTGTTAAACCTAAATATGTGCAGTGGTCCCTAGTTATTTTAAATGTAATGTTTTCCAGAAAGCCTAAAATTGGTGAAAAGTAGAACAAAAATGCTCTTTGAGAGGTTGATTGTACTGTACATGCAAACAGCTATACCCAAAAGAGGTAATAAAATCTAAAAGGGCAGGAACAGATCTTCCAGAGTTCTTCAAATACAATATCACATCATCTGCATATAAGCTGATGAAAGCTTCATTCCCTCTACCTTAAGACTTGTGATGTCATTATGAAGTTTTATAGATATCGCAATAGCAAAAAGAGCAGGCGAAAGGGGGCAACCCTGTTGCACTGAACGTTGTAAAAGAAACTTGGATGATGTGTCAGTATTTGTTAAGATTGAACACTTTGGTCTGGTATAAATTAACCTGACCCATGATATGAAGTCTCGCCAAAGCCAAACTTCTGTAGTGATTCAAACATATTAAATTCAATTCAATTCAATTCATCTTTATTTGTATAGCGCTTATACAATGTAGATTGTGTCAAAGCAGCTTCACATGGAAGTTTATAGTGAATTGAAACAGTGTCAGTTCAGTTTTCAGTGTTTAAGTTCAGTTTAGTTTAGCTCAGTTCAGTGTGGTTTAATAACCACTACTGAGAGTCCAAACACTGAGGAGCAATTCCATCGATGCGCAGCTCTACAAATCCCGAACCGTGCAAGCCAGTGGCGACAGCGGCGAGGAAAAAACTTCACCAATTGGCGAAAGTGAAGAATTTAAAAAACCTCGAGAGAAACCAGGCTCAGTTGGGCACGACCATTTCTCCTATGGCCAAACGTCTTGTACAGAGCTGCAGCCTAGGCGCAGTAGCTGGACCTCCGCGAAGACACGTCTGTCCTTGGAGCATCACATGAATCAGTCTCATGCTCTCTATCATGACCACCACAGCAGCAGCTCAGGATACGGCCTGGTCCGGAAACCTTGGGATCGTCTCGTCGCTGGTCTTGGATCGCATCAGTGGCACTGCATAGTCTGAGGGTCTCGAGATGAGTACCCCCAGGTGGAAATACAGAATAAGGAGAATAATTAGCGTAGCTGCTGTTCATAGTGTATATAAACAAGAAGCAAAATCGTGTGTGGGGCACATTATGCGTCATACCGCTATGTAATGCACTAAGTGTATGCTTTGCTAAAAAGATAGGTCTTTAATCTAGTTTTGAAGAGTGAGAGTGTGTCTGAGCCTCGGACATTATCAGGAAGGCTAATCCAGAGTTTAGGGGCCATAAATGAGAAGGCTCGACCTCCTTTACTCGATTTAGCTATTCTAGGTACTACAAGAAGCCCTGAGTTTTGAGATCTTAAAAAGCGGGTTGGATTGTAGCGAGACAGGAGGTTGGTTAGATAAACAGGAGCTAGATTATTTAAGGCTTTATAGGTAAGAAGCAATATTTTAAATTCAATACGAAACTTAACAGGCAGTCAGTGTAAGGAGGATAAAATTGGGGTGATATGATCATATTTTCTAGACCTGGTAAGAACTCTGGCAGCTGCATTTTGTACTAGCTGAAGTTTGTTAATAGAGGATGCTGGGCAACCAGCAAACAGAGCATTACAGTAATCCAGCCTAGAAGTCATGAAAGCATGAACTAGCTTTTCTGCATCTGAGATGGATAGCATACTTCGCAATTTAGCAATATTTCTTAGATGAAAGAAGGCAGTTTTTGTGACATGGGATATATGATTTTTATAGGTTAAATTGCTGTCTAATATGACACCCAGATCTTTTATAATAGAGCTAACGCTAACTTTGTATCCCTCTAATTGCAGGTCGAGTTGTGAAAACTGCTGTGTACAGGATTTAGGCCCAATAAGTAATAATTCTGTTTTGTCTGAGTTTAAGAGAAGAAAATTGTTGGTCATCCAGTCTTTAACATCTTTAATACACTCAGTTAGCTTAGACAGTTTAGACATCTCATCCGGTTTAGTTGAAATGTATAATTGAGTATCATCTGCATAGCAGTGAAAACTGATCCCATGTTTTCTAATAATGTCCCCTAGGGGAAGCATGTATATTGTAAACAGCAAAGGGCCTAAAACTGATCCTTGAGGGACCTTGTACTTTACCAGTCTTACTTGTGAAAGTTGTCCATTAATATTCACAAACTGGTAACGATCTGCTAAGTATGACCTAAACCATTGAAGAGCCTGTTCTTGGACACCTGTAGAATATAAGCGGTCTATGAGAATATTGTGATCAATGGTGTCAAAAGCGGCGCTAAGATCTAGTAGAACTAATAGTGAGATGCACCCTTGGTCAGCAGCTAAGAGTAAATCGTTGGTTATTTTCACTAATGCGGTTTCTGTGCTGTGATGAGGCCTGAAACCTGACTGAAACACTTCAAAAATATTGTTCATCTGCAGAAAGGAGCATAATTGGGTAGAAACAACTTTTTCTAGTATTTTAGACATAAACTGAAGATTTGAAATAGGTCTATAATTAGCTAAGTTGCTGGGGTCCAGCAAGAGATATCGTAGGTTTTTGCATAATATCTGGTAGCATAACATTATACGGCCACTAGACCTGATCAAAGGCCTTTTGTGCATCCAGAGACAGAATCACCAGTGATTAGCATATAATATATTAAGTAGACGATGTACATTAAAAAAAGGGAATCTGCCTGGAATAAATGCAGTCTGATCAGAATGAATTATGGAAGATATACGTTTATTGAGCTGATTGGCTAATGTTTTAGTAATAACTATCCTATCGAAATATTGAAGGACAATTAGCCTGTAGCTAGCCAGATCAATTTCATCCTTATTTTTCTGAGGATATTATTTCTTTTTAGAGTCAATTATCATTCTAAAAAGAAGTGAGGCCAGAATGTCACAGAAACGGACAAAAAATTCTGAGCTGAAACAGTCTAGCCTAGCCGCCTTTCCTGCTGGAAAAGACTTAATGGCCAACACTATCTCATCCAAGGTTAAGTCTGAGTCTAATTTTTCCCTGGCTACATTACAGAGAACAGGCGTTTCAAAAGAATCCCAAAAATCTGTTAGATCAAACTTTACAGCCATATTACTACAGGTGTATAGTTCAGTATAAAATTCTTTAAAATGGGTGTTGATGTGTTTAGGGTTTGTCAATAGTGTACCATCTTTAGCTTTAATACTATGAATTGATTTAGAGGCATGAGCTCCTTTAAGTTGTCATGATAGAAGCATGTCTGTTATCACCAGTTTCAAAATATGTTTGTCTTTTTTTGTTCTTAACAGTAAATTATTTATTTGATCACCAAGGATAGAGTTACATTCGTATTTAAGTTTTACAAATTTGTTATAGTCTTCAGGTGATTTCGAAGTCTGATATGTTGACTCTAGGCTAGGGAGGATGTTTTGTACCTCATCAAAGTAATTTCTCTTATTTTTTTTTTTACATTGGATTCATAAGAAATAATATGTCCACGGATAACCACCTTTAAAGTCTCCCAGAGCGTGAAGTCTGAGACCACACCATTATCATTGAATTCTAAGAATTCCTTTCCTTTAGTTGTAAAATGGTCTATGAATTTTTTGTTCATAAGCAAAGCAGAGTTGAAACACCAAGAATAAGACAGATATTGTAATAGGACTGTGATCAGATGATCAGTATGCTATGACATTTAGTTTTAGTAACACAAGAAATTAACTGGGAATCAACTAAGTAATCTATTCGACTATAAGATTTGTGAACGTGTGAATAATAGGAAAAAACTTCATCAGTTGGGTACTCTCCAGACATCCACCATGTTTCTTGATTTGAGCTTATTATTCGAGACCCTGACCAATGTGATTCCGAGTGGGAGGCATGTGGATAATCTGTCTGGGTAAGGATCTAACTAGCAATCTCCCCAATTATTTGTGTCTGTGTAAATCAAAAATTTTCTTAAATAAATTAGGATAATCAGTATTTGGTTCATAAATATTTAAAAGAGTTAGGGGCAGTGAATTAATGGATCCAGTAATTATCTGCCATGTATCTGCCATAAGGGTCTGTAAGCTTGGATGAAAACTGAAATGAAATGTTTTTCTGGTACACTTTTGGCATCTCAATTTTTGTTGCTCAGCTGTGATGAGTATCCTGTAGGAAAATCCCATCTGCTGATAAAGATTTAAGATGTTTGAATACTTTTCCCCTTTTTACAATATTTCTGACCACCCTAACATTCCAAGATGCTAAAGTCAGCGCCATTCCCCCAGTCATTCCACTACCAGTAGGCGTATCGCTGTAAAATGGGGAAATCATGAAATTGGGCACATTGAGACAACATGGCGGCTCGTACACATCGCGAGGCTCGGTGTAAGCTGGGCAGTAGTGCTCGAAGGCGGCATCGAGACTGTAAACAAAGACAGGGAAAGCACGGTGAGCTAAGAGCTGAGCTAAAACCGCTCCAGCTCTCTTTACCCAGAATCATTCTCGCCAATGTACGGTCACTGGTGAACATAATGGATGAGATTTGATTGTGCATCAACCACAGCAAAAGATTATGGAACTATAATATCATGATTTTCACAGAAACATGGCTAAACAGTGGGATACCAGACAACGTTGTAACTCTAACTGATCACCACACATTCCAGGCAGACAGAATGGCGAATGACTCTGTTAAGACCAGAGGTGGAGGATTGTGCATTTATGTTAACAAAGGTGCACAAACTCTGCCATCATTGCTTTGTTAACCTGGAATTTCTAATGTTTAAATGTAGACCATTCTATCTGCCGCCGGAGTTCACCTCCACAATTATAACTGCCGCTTATATTCCTCCCGATGCTGATGTCAAGCTTGCTATGATTGAACTTTATGCGGCCATCAAAAAATGTAACGCATACGCGTAGCGCAAGCTCTGTAATTGGTTGGCTTGGTAGCGCTGACAAGTGTGGGCGGATGTGAGAGCCGCGTGCCCGATGCATTGAGTGTTTACAAGTGTGGAGTCCAGTGAAAGAGCTCTAGATGGAGACTGTTGTTTTGTGTTTACCTTATGATTAAAGTTGTTGCATGTCCGCCAGTTCCCGCCTCAAAATGAGCGAATTTGAGCCACTTGTACATTAAGGAATTGTTCAGAAAAAAAAACAAAACACCAGCGAAGAAATTCGACACAGAGAAACACAAACACCTACTGCCAGCTAGCGTTTCGGAAGTGTACTGCAGAGAAACAGAAACAGCGCGCAAAAGTATAAATGCACGGCTACGCGCGAGGCTTGCGCCATGGGTCACGCCAATCACTTGAAGCAGAAGTATAAACCAGGCTTAAGGCACTGCAGCGGGTGGTGAAAACTGTTTACGCATTACAGGAAGCACACTGCCAACCATAGAGGACATTCAGAAAAAACACTCTCTGTGCCGAGCATGCAGTATTCTTAAGGACTCTTCTCACCCTGCTCACAGACTGTTTCTATCCTGCCTTCCGGCAGGCGCTTCAGGTTACCCCAGTCAAAAACAAGCAGACTGAGGAACAGCTTTTTCCCCAGAGCTTTCTCCCTTTTGAACTCTGCCCCCATTGACCCCCTAATACACCCCCACACTCTCCTCATAGCTTATTCTCCTCAAAATTACTGCACTATTTAACGTTTGCACATTTAAAAATGTACACATATTAATTGCACTACATTGCATTGATTCATTTATTTTGAATTGTACATACCCACTGTACATATACACTTATAATTTTGTTCATATCTATCTGCACACTTTTGATTATTAATAGCAATCTGTACATATATTTATCTATTGTAAATCTCTGTTCATAGCTAATACAACCTGTATATAATGTTCATAGTGCATCCATATGTAAATATCACCATAGCTTTTCTATAACTGCACTTTATAACTTATACCTGTATCCTGCACTTGCGGCTATTGAACTCCTGGTTAGACTTAAACTACATTTCATTGCCTTGTACTTGTACATGTACATGTGTAATGACAATAAAGTTGAATCTAATCTAATCTAATCTAATACCTTTGGCAGATAAATTGTATCAAGATAATATGTTGGAAAAACTGAACCAGCAAGTTTAACATATAGGAAAATTCAAAATAAAGAAACAAAAAATAAAACACATCTGAGACAAAGAGAACAAGAACAAGAACAACAACAACCCACCCTCTAGCGTGTCTATGCCACTCTAGACACTTCCTTCCCAATTAGATTCAAAAAGGAGCTGCCGGGCCATTTACAAAATAGTTGTTCTATAAAGGGGAAAAAAAACACCTTTGAGGCCTCAAATATATGCACCTGAGAGTCTTGATACTGTGACGAACAGTCCAATAGATAAATAATAATAATAATAATTTGTAATATAATAATTTAAAAAAAGTATAAGGATAAATGAACACATCTATATAAATAAATAAAATAAATGTTATATGTATCCATATGTCATACTAATATATTAGTGCAGAACAATAATAATAATTGTTATTAATGTAATAATAAACATTGTCTTTATTTAAATCACATGGTAATATTAAAACCTGGGTGCAGTAATTGGCGAATAGAGTGACAACTAAACAAAAAATACATTTAAATTATAAATTAAATAAATATTAATAATTAGATTGTAAGGAGAAATGCAAATTGTGAGAGCTTGGTTTAAGTATTGAGTTTTCATCGGATCCACAAATACTGCTGTCTGACTATGAATTTGCAGCTTAGCTGGGTATGCACTTGATTTCTTTTTGTAGTAAGCTTTGAATGACCTCTCGAAAAGCCTTCCGCTGAGACATGACCTTGCTAGTATAGTTGAGGAATATCAGGACCCATTTTCCTTTGTATTCCGATGGTTTGATACCTCCCGAGGTGCAAGATCCATTCCTTTTCTTGAAAGTGATGAATACGATGCCAATATTGTGCGTGGCTTTTCGCTTTTGGTCGGTCTTGGCTGGAAGGAACGATGTTCTCTGTCCACGGACTGGATGAGTAAATTGCTCTTCTCCGAATAGTTTGCTAATCAGTTTTGAGACAAAATCTGTAGGTTTACCTTCTTATTCTCCTTCACGTTCACCCACAATCTTGATTTTGTAATGTATGAACCGAGCTTCTAAATCCATGATTTTAGCATTGAGCTGACTGTTTTGTTTAGGCAGCTCCAAATACCTAGATTCCATGTACTGGCCATCTAGGTTTGTACCTCGTCCTAGGTGGCCGCAATCTCACAGCACATGGAAAGAGCGGCGTTGGGAATTATTTCTACCATGTCGCATTAGCTGCTAGCTTTAGCACTAGCTCTGAAAATCTGGTCGGCGCTTATTCCTTTATCGAAGGCACTAGGCTTTGGCATTGTCAACAATGGATGTAGTTGGTGATGGAAAAAAGGCACAGACACAATTTAAATATAAATAAAACATAAAACAATAATGTTAAGAGAAAGCAAATATGCATAGAGCTACAGATACTCCCTCATCAGAGAAGTGGTAGAAAGAAACATGTGTGACTGGAAACACACTCCAGGTGTGACTGGGAATGTCTTATTTGTCCACATGTGATCGGATTGATGAAATAGCATCTTAATAACGTTAGTAGGTATAAACAGCACGCATGTGATCTCTCTCTCTCTCTCGGTCTGTCTGCCTGTCACTGCTTCAGTGGAGGGACTAGAAAATCAATAAGAATGTCAAAACAGACAAAAATACGAAACAAGTATTGTGCTGCAAAGAGAAAAACTAGTTAAAAATTAGACCTACCTTGGCAAATGACTATAGAATAAACAGGATTATTAATGGCTTGCCATGCATTAAAGGACTTTAATGCACTTCACCTCCATGTTGTGCTTTAAAATCCGTTGATTAAAAAATTTGATTATCCTGATTAACCTACAGTAGCTGGGCTTAGCCTGAAGGAGCGACAAGGGACAATCCTCCTGCAGGCCCACTGTGGAATAGGTGGTGGCCGAAGGTTGGGACCAAGACAACCCGATTGTCGAGCACAGAAACTGGCTCTTAGGACATGGAATGTCACCTCACTGGGAGGGAAGGAGCCCGAGCCTGTGTGGCAGGTGGAAATGTACCAAATAGAGATAGTTGGGCTCACCTCCAGGCACAGCTGGGGCTCTGGAACTTAACTTCTGGAGAAGGGCTGGACTTTCTTCTACTTTGGAGTTTCCCATGGTGAGAGGCAGTGGGCTGGTCTGGACTGGCTTATAGCTCCCCAACTTAGCCGTCATGTGTTGGAGTTTTCTCCGGTGAACTAGAGGGTCGCCGCCTCCATGTAAGCCAATCCGGCTGATGGTTGAACCTAAGATCCAGGAAGAACAATGCAAATTTCATCCAGGCTGTGGTACACTGAACCAGCTCTATCCCCTCAGCAGAGTGCTTGAGGGTTCATGGGAGTATGCCCAACCAGTCCGCATGTGTTTCATGGACTTGAAGGCATTCAACTGTCCCTCATGGCATTCTGTGGAAGGTGGAGGCGCTCTGTTAAGGGCTGTCTTGTCCCAGTTGCGCACTGTGGACAAAGGCAAATCTAGATCACTGAAGATGGATTTGTAACCTTCAGATTGTTTATATTTTACCACATTTTTGGATCTCAAGTCCTCAGACAGTTCTCTTCTTCTCTTTCTGTTGTCCATGCATAGTGTGGCATACACAGGCGCACAATGAAAAGACTAAGGAAACCTCTCTCATTTTTATCTGCTTTCAGGTGTGATTTTTATTTTGCCCACACCTGTTACTTTCGCTTTTTTAAATGTCTAATCATCTTGTTTAATCCTGCCCCATTTCAGAAGCTCAAACTCTAGTGTGACTACATCTTAAAGGAGGATTACATGCTTGCATCTAATTTATCCACAATTTTGAAAGGGGTTAATAATTTTGTCCAGCCCATTTTTGGAGTTTTTTTGTGACATTGTGCCAAATTTGTCTTTTTCCTCTCCCTTTTTTTGTTATGTTCCAATACACACAAAGGGAATTAACAGGTGTATAGCACAATGAGTTAATGCAATACTTTTCTGTGAGAAATACTTGATTTTCTGGAAAATTTTCAGGCAACTTTGGCCATGGCTGTATATGTATAATTATTATTATTATTATTAATATTATTATTAAGTAGACTAATGCAGAAATGTTCTAGTCTATAGGCCCATAACATATACAGATAACCTGCATCTCTTTACTAAATAGCCTACTATGAATTTAAACCACTAACGTATATAGTTTTGCTTTCACAAGCTTTGGAGACATAACATCGATTTTGCTTTAAAATCATAGGTCATCTATAACTTTGTCATAAACCATGGTTGTGTTTAAAATGGCATAATTTATTTTTTTAAAGCGGACCATGAAGGGAGCACAATTGTCAATATTAACATTACTCACACTGGCCAGACAATGGAAAAGCAGACGTTCCTTGCACCACCTGGTGGATATTGCGTGAAGCACAAAAGTGTTTTTAATAGCACAGAAAAGGCAGCCTCTGCTGCTGCAGCACTGCTTGTGACAAATTGCAGGATGCCTCGTGAATAAACACATTCTCAGTAGCCTTATCTGTATATTGGACAGTGATTTTCTATGAGAAATTTTTGATTTTTAATCATTACTACCTAATATGAAAACTGTAAGTATGATCAGTGTGAAGATATACAACAACAGATTATAGGCCAGGACCCATTACAGCTTTAAAGCCCTAGAAGGAGATAGAAATAATATTTAATGTTTAAATAGCATAACAATATGTTGGCATTCTTAAGGCAATGTAAGTTTAAATAGTATAACAGTGTTTTGGCTTTCTCAGCCAACATAATAAGCAGTCTGATGTTTAACTACAGAATGTTGTTCCTGGCACCACCTAGTGGGTACTGCACAACAATGTTAAAGCACAATAATATTTTTAAAACATCTGACAAAACACCTGCAGGAAGCTTCATGACCACACTTGTCAAATTGTAGCGTACATAAAATGATTGTGTGCCTGTCATTGTGTTTAACTTGAATTAAGTGTTATGTATGTTAAAACAATGAATAATTGACCCCTTGGTTTGTTAAATACGTCTTTGAGACAAACATCTTTATTGTGGATTATTTTCAGTTGTTTATTGAAAATTTACAGTCAATATAGTGTGCTCAAAAATGTTTTTTTTTTACTAATATTCTTTGTTGACTTGCCGTGTAATAAGCATGGCAGCTTAACTTACTGTAGATGCTCATAAATTTCACTATCATGAAAACACTGGTCAAAACGTTTTTAATAATAATAATAATAAAACAAACCTTTAGGACATGGCTTAATCAGTATATTCGACCCTTTATATAAAAATACATAGAACACAATTCAGTTGTCCATAAGATATGAATATTTTGATTTATTCAAAATTAAGGTGAGCAGATCATACAAATTCCTCTTATGTTTTGTCAATTTGTCATTCAACTTCATTTGAAAAATCACAACCTTGTTAATCTGTCAGTCCCATTCCTCCTCGTCTCTGTCATGGTTGTCCTCCCACTGAGGTTCATGGAACTGGATGTTAGCCAACATTTCCCTCATGGCAACCATGAGTCTGTTCACTTCTTGATTTAATTCACCAGCACGGGCAACATCCTGCCTTTCCTCAGGCCTCTGAACAAGGAAAAATACATTATTTAATAAATTATAAATTTATAATACATTTATAATAAACAACTACAAAACGGATCAAGGCAAACAAATTTCTTACTAACAATCATGAGCTGTGAGCTAATAGGGTCTGAATCAGCCACTGAAGTTTGAAAATATTATGCAGAAAAATAGCCATGTCATTCACATAAAATTAGCATACATAAAAAAAATTACATATACACAGCAGTAAAAACAAATCTGCTATAAATAGTGTTGTCATGGCAATGAGAAATAAGAAAACTTTAAAACTATCAAGGTCTTAAAAAGACATCACTGTGATAGGTAGGGTTAGGGGTGGGATTAGGTGAACCCATTCAAAAGCATTGCATGCAGCTCAGATTGAGTCTGCAGCCAGACCCCTCTCCAGGGTTCACTAGCAAAAAATTGTATATAACTGATTGATCATTTTAATGACAGATTAAATTGATATATTAAACACTTTTATTTTTTTATAAATATTTCTATTCATCAAAAGGTTCTGAACAGTAAATTATTGTTGACAGGTTTTGGATATCGAAAATTCTTACCATATTAGTTTAAAATCTAAAATTAGTCAATGTCAGTGTTGTGTTCTTCAGTCTTTGTGACCATTTTATCATTTAGAAATCATAATAAAATAATTTGATGAGCATGAAACATTTCTTATTATTTATTTCTATATCAAATTGATTATATACCATTTCCCATCATTTCTGCTGCTTTGTGTGCGTAATCCTTGACATAGCAAAATTAAAAGATGGTAATGTTTGTTTTTCCTTTTGATCTGTGTCTTGACTTAAAGTCTCATGGCATTTTGAACAAAGTATAAAAACAAAAACAAAAAATAAATAAATAAAAAAAGGATTTTCGAATAATTACAAAAATTATGAGGTTTGTGCCCATGGTTCATTGTTTTCCTAAAGCCACTGAGGTAACTACATATTACATTCACAATCAATCATTTTGCAGACACTTTTATATAGTGACTTACATGCGAGGATAAAATAAGCATGAACATATAGTCTGAAAAAAAGTGTTTGTCCGTTGGTGATTTCATATTTTTTTGCATGTTTGTCACAATTTAATTCTTCAGATCATTAAACAAAACAAATGTATGTCAAATATAACACACATACATCATGCAGTTTTGGAATGAAGGTTTTTATTATTGAGGGAAAACAAAATACAAAACTTTGTAGTCCTGTGTGAAAAAGTGTTTGCCCCCTAAACCCGAAAACTGTTTGGCCCACCCTTAGGAGCAACAACTGGGGGAATTTTGGCCCACTCATCTTTGCAAAATTGTCATAATTCAGCCACATTGGAGGGTTTTTTGAGCATGAACTGCCTTTTTAGGTCATGCCACAGCATCTCAATTGGATTCAGTTCAGGACATTGAGAAGACCACTCCAAAGTCATTCACAAGTGGACTTGCTAGTGTGCTTTGGTTCATTGTCCTGCTGTAGAATCTCCTCCTCACATTTGAAATTGGTAGTTATTCACAAAAAATATATAGTATAAATATAGTATTATAGTATTAGGAGTGGCACAGTGGCTCAGTGGGAGGCACTGTCACCTCACAGCAAGAAGGTCGCTGGTTCAAGTCCTGGCTAGGTAATTTAGCATTTCTGTGGGAGTTTGCATGTTCTCCCCATGTTTGCGTGGGTTACCTCCAAATGCTCCTATTTTCCCCACAAGTCTAAAGACATGCTGTATAGGTGAGTTGAATAAACTAAATTGGCCATAGTGTAAGTGTGTGCATGTGAGAGTGTATGGTTTTTCCCAGTACTGGGTTGCAGCTCGAAGGGCATCCGTTTTGTAAAACATATGCTGGATAAGTTGGCAGTTCGTTCCGCTGTGGCAACTCCTGATGAATAGAGACTAAGTCAAAGGAAAATGAATGAATGAATTATTGTATTATTTGTAAAAATTGGCAAGTATTTACTTTTCATTGTTTGAAAGTTGCTCTACAGTCTACACCCTAATTGCACTGCCATTTAATATTTGAATTGCTGAATTAAAATAATATAGCCTACTTCACAGCTTTTTTTTTTTGTTAAAGGCCATATATATAAAAACAGCCTAACCTATAGACAGGCTGTTTTGATGAGGTGTTTTTTTATACTTCTGATGAAGTGCTGCATATAGCTAATTTTGATGAATTAGCTATAACTTTTGACAGTCTTTTCCTTTTTATATGCTGTTATGCGCACATTATATTTTAAACGCATATGCTAGAAAGGTGACAAATTAAAACAAACTCCCTGGCGGGTAACTACTGTTACACCTGAGCACATTTTCATAATTCCTTTGACCTGTGGCAGGCATCACACATGAGGGTAGTGGTCGATTTGAACTGTCACTCGCTCTATTGGATTGAGATCTATAATAGTACTGGGTTGGACCCCCTATTACTTTCAGAACTGCCTTAAAATTTTGTGGAATAGATTCAACAAGATACTGAAATATTTCTCAGGGATTTTTGTCTATATTGACATGGCATCACGCAGATTTTTCAGCTGCACATCCATGATGCCAATCTCCCTTTCCACCACATTCCAAACGTCCTCTATTGGATTGAGACCTGGTGAATGTGGAGGCCATTTGACTACAGTGAACTCATTGTCATGTTCAAGAAACCAGTCTGAGATGATTTGTGCTTTATGAAACGGCACAATATCCTGCTGGAAGTAGCCAGAAATGTCTGGAAGAAATTATCCCCCACACAATTACACCACCACCAACATACAAGGCAGGATGGATCCATGCTTTCATGTTGTTGACGCCAAATTCTGAAACTATTTAAATGTTGCAGCAAAAATTTAGACTAATCAGACCAGGCAATATTTTTTCCAACCTTCTATTCTCTAATTTTGGTGAGCCTGTGGGAATTGTAGCCTCAGTTTCCTGGTCTTAGCTGACAGGAGTGGCACCCAGTGTGGTCTTCTGCTGCCTTAGCCCATCTGACTCAAGGTTCGAAATGTTGTAATGAGTGGTTATTTGAGTTACTGTTGCCCAGGCACGTGCAGAGGTGGGGGCTTTGGGTGCCCCTGCCCTTTGTTCTCCTGGAGAGAAAGTACCCTTTTTTCCTGGGAATAATAATTATTTTTTAAGTAATACTAATAATATAATATATGTATAAGTTAATACGTGTTCTATTTAAAGACAGCTTTCCCTGTCAAACAATAAAAAAACTAAATTTTAAAGTATATTTTGGTTTTAGTCTAGCCGCTCGAGCCTCAAACGGGCGATTTGGAAAGAAAAACCACATGCGAGGTGAATGCTCTAACGAAGACTCTATTACATTGTTACTTTGTCTTCAAAAGTGAGGTGTCAATAGTGAATTAACGTCTATTAGTGCTTATGCCAACTCCTGCATCTGGGCCATAGCTTTACTGGCTCTTACACACTGCAGACGGAGTGTGTGTAAAACATAAATTATTGGCTGACCTCCGTTACGACAGTACGATATGATTGATAGAACTGCCGATGTAAATTCATCTGTCATTCATTTATATTGTGTGAAGTTGAGTAACAGTTAACAAAAGACTACCTGAGGCTCAAATTTAACGTCAGCTATTTATCCAAAAGTTTAGAGCAAATGGGCTATTTTGTCTTGCTAACATCTTCCTAATTAAGAACCAAGTAATAAGTTAGCTAAAGTTTAGCAAGGGCTTTCTTCAAAATATTATTTTGCGTGTTCAAAAAAAAAAAATAAATAAAATAAAATAAAATAAAAAAGTCAAACAGGTTTGCAACAATTGAAAGGTAACATAATAAATGATGTGACATAATTATTAGTTTTGAATGAACTATCCTTTTAAGGGTGAGTTTATAGTGAATTTAGGGTGAAATCTCCTGTAATATATTTTATTTATTAAAATACAATTATTATTATTATTATTATTAATATTATTATTTTATAAAAATTACTTTTTCCACTTGAGCCCCTGCCATTCTGGCCATTCTCCTTTGACATCAACAAGGCATTTGCGCCAACAGAACTGACGCTCACTGGATATTTTCTCTTTTCAGACCATTCTCTGTTAATGCTAGAAATGGTTGTGTGTGAAATTACCAGTAGATCAGCAGTTTCTGAAATACTCAAGCCTATCTTGCCCCAACAACCATGCCACTTCAAAGTCACTTAAATCACCTTTCTTCCCCATTCTGATGCTCAGTTTGAACTGCAGCAGATCGTCTTGCACGAAGTTGCTGCCATGAGATACATTTACATATATATATATACCCACTCACAACTCAACCTGCAAGTAAAAGGATACAATTTTAATATTTTTTTCTACTGTAAAAGATCTGGGTGTTATATTAAAGAGCAACTTAACATCTGATACACATTGCTAAACTAAGAAGCATGCTATCAATATCAGATTCAGAAAAGCTAGTCCATGCTTTTTCGACCAGATTAGATTACTGCAATGCTCTGTTCACTGGTTGCCCAGCATCCTCTATTAATAAACTTCAGTTAGTGCAAATGTAGCTGCCATAGTTTTTACCAGGTCAAAAAAATTATTTAAAATCACCCCAGTTTTATCTTCCTTACACTGGCTGCCTGTTAAGTTCCATACTGATTATACATATTGATTCTTACCCGTAAGTTTTTAAATAGCGCAGCTCCTGTTTATCTAACCAACCTTATGTCTCGTTACAATCGGACCTGCTGTTTAAAAGTTTAAGACTCAGCACTTCTGATAGATAAGTCCACTAAAGGAGGTTAAGTGCTTTCAAATTTGGCTCCTAAATTCTGGAATCGCCTTCCTGCTAATTTCCAAGGCTTAGATACACTCTCTCAGTTAAAAACAAGATTAAAGACTTATTTTTAGTAAAGCATATACACAATGCATCATATAACTGTAGAATCCATGTGTGCTCTATGCAGGTGAGTGGGCCTGACAAACCACCAGTAGAACACAATTTTCCTGTCTTAATGCACCAGGCATTTTGTTAGAAATGCATCCATGTTTGTTTATGTGTTTGTTTAAAGCATTTATAGAACTTAAATTTCAAGTTTAAATTAGTTCTGTCAATCTAATGAAAAATAACTAATTAATCACATTTTTTTTTGCAAATAATCACTATTAAAAGACTAAAACTCACTCACACTTGCATATAAAGCTCTACATGGTACTGCTCCTTCCTATATCTGTGACATTGTCTCTCAGTACACACCTTTTCGTTCCCTGCGGTCTGCTAATACTCTCACCCTTCAACAGCCACCCTGTAAACTAAACTCAATAGGGGAGAGAGCTTTCTCTGTTGCTGCACCCAGGTTATGGAATGCTCTCCCTTATTCTGTAAGAAATGCTTCCACACTAGCTAGTTTTACGAAGATGCTAAAAACTCATCTTTTTAAGGCTGCATTTTTAGATTCTTGATTATTCTGTTTATATTTTAGAACTTTTTTTAATGTATACTTGTGTTTTATTGCATGTTTGATTTCTCTGTTGTTGTAGCGCTTTGGGTCCTAGAAAAGCGCATTATAAATAAAATGTATTATTACTATTATTATAAAACTTGTTATTGCGACTATATAATGTAAATTAATGTAAAGTATCTAATTAATCTAAAGTATGGCTATATTTTACAAGCAATGATTCTGACACAGCAACATGAAGAAGATGCTTTGCTAAATTTGCGTGTAAGGGGGAAGCACATCAAACCTAATGAAGGCTTTGAGCGTGCATGGAAACAACTTAAGGCAGAGGAATGCCTTTGACAGCTTACAACATCATCTGGCATTTTCACAGTATGTTTACATGGACACCAATACTCGGATTTTATTATGATTAAGACAATACTCTGATTAAAAGCCTACCATGTAAAGAACGATTTTTGATTAACCTACCTTAAAAGACCACAGACACCTATGTCGCGAAATGCAAAGGTTTATTTTTTCATTAGGAGTGCAGAATTAAATTCCATTAAAACAACACTCTCCTACCAGTCCTTATATTCTCATCCAATACCTCAATTTGTCACGGAGCATGAATGAAATGTTCCTGAATGAAAGTGAATCTAAAATCCAGCTTAAAGTTCTTTCATGGTCTCATTCATATTTATTTGCATGTTAAACACACGTCAGCCACAACAGCATATAAAACTGCAACCACGTTAATTGCTGTTTGGGTACCTCTGATATTTTTTTTTAAGTCTGCTGGCTTTTCAAATCAGCAATTTTACTTGGATATATTTTATACCCTGGAAAAAAAGCAACATTTCAGAACTGACATAACATTTATTTAATCAACAGATGCAATGCAATTTAAGTCATAACATAAAAAGACAGGTGCAACAATTTGGTCACCCCAACAGAAAAGTCACATCAATCTATTGTACAGGCACCTTTTGCTGAAATAATAGACTGTAGGTGCTTCTTATAGCCAAGAAAAAGTCCCTAAATTCTTGCTAAAGGCATTTTGGCCATTTTTTCTTTCAAAATTTCTCCAGCTTAGTCAGGTTTGATGGGTGCTGAGCATGAACGGCCCTTTTCAAATCAATGTATAGATTTTCTATGATATTCAAGTCTGGGGAATGGGATGACCATTCTAGAATATTGTATCGTGCCTTAGGATGAATTCCTTGGTAGATCTGGAACTGTACTTAGGGTCATTTTCCTGCTGAAACATCCAATCCTGATGTAACTTCAGCCTCTTGACAGATTCCTGAGCATTGTCTTTAAGAATCTGCTAATACTGGGTAAAATCCATGCAACCTTCAACTCTGTCAAGGTTTCCAGTACCTGTGCTTGCCACATAGCCCCACATCATAATAGAGCCCCCACCATATTTTACAGTAGGAAGCATGTTTTTCTCCTGGAATGCTGTTTTCTAATTCCGCCACACAAAGCGGCTATGGTTGCGGCATCTGTCCAGAGTATATTTTTCCAAAATGAATAAGGCTTGTCCAGATGAGCCATTGCATACCTCAAAGGACTCTTCTTATTGAAGAGCCTAGAAAAGGCTTTTTCTGCATTACCCTTCCATTGAGCTGTTTTTTTTTTTTTGTGAAGAGTGCACTGGACTGTGGAATGATGTACAATAACTATATATATATATATAT
>CAIGQZ010032037.1:1210206-1230506 GCA_903798205.1 Danio tinwini | reverse complement strand
TGTGTGAAGCACACTTGGCAATAAAACTGATTCTGATTCTGATTATTTTATTTTAAGTCCATCAGCTAAAATTAATTAAGTGGATTTTTTATGTTTTGGGCAAAAAAAAAAAAAAGAAGCGTGCAAAAGCAGCTCCGATATCTAATCAGAATTAAGAAAAGATTTGATTCAGTATTTTTGGCAGAAGCCCTTTCTTTTATTTTATGGATACAAGATCAAGCTGGTCTTTTAGAAAGAAGGTCAGGTTGATCCCTGTCTCTCACTTTGTCAGCAGCAGCAGTTCGCCGGGCTGCACGTGAACGCGCAAATGATGTATATTTGTTGACAGACAGTTTGTCCTACCTATCGTAATTTTCGACCCAAAATGTTTAACATTTTTTAGTCCTATGCCTAATCCAGATTATAAAAATACATATGAAATACTGTACATTTAGATAATTTACTTTAATCGTTACAATTGGAAAATGAAGAGACTTTAAATTAGCACAGCAAAAATGTTTCTGAAGACAATCACCTTTCACCTTTAACTATGTGCCCACTTCATATACAGTATACATTATGTGCCGTACATTATGTGCCCATTGTGTTTTTGTTTTGGTTCGCTTTTCTTTGCTTCTTTTCTTTCTTTCTTCTTGTATATGTGTATATTGCTACTGAATGCAGTTCATGGTTTGTTACAAGCTATCCGTTTGGATTTGCACAAATTTGTTTTTCGTTTTTTTTATATGAAAAAACAAACAAACAAACATTGTTTCAATAAAAATCTTCATTAGTATTTGTATTCATTAAATACAAATAATGACTCATGTTCAACCTCTAAATAGAACAACCTCCAGGATAGCTCTTCTGATTTTAAAGGCACCACTCAACTGAGACTGCCTGACTGGTAGGAGCAGATTCAAACTCATCATTTTGCCAGATCTGTCTGTGGCTTTTAGTACAGTCATTCACCTGATTGCTAATTAACCCTCATGTCTCAGGATCCCTCATGCTATGCAATAGTAAGTCCAGGATGTTCTATTTCATTTTGTTCAACAAAAGTTATAGTGTGTGAACTGAGTGCTTAAAAAAATTATTTTCCTTGGAGATTTTTTTTGCCGTTTTTCTATGTAAAGGAGATATCTTTAAAGATCTAAAATCATCCATACATAAAATCAAGGTTAGATCATTGTAATAATGATAATGAGTATTTGTAAATTCACATAACTCACATGGATGATGGACTGTACATAAACTGTATCAATAGTCTGCACTGTGCATAAGCGTTTATGTTAGATTGTACTTCGCATTCATATTATCTAGTTACATAAGAGAATGTTGTGCCCATAGGGGTTTCAGAAACTGCTATTCAACAAAAAGTGCACTTCTGTTACTCTTAAAGCTATAGTGATTGTGGAAACTGAAATGCCATATACATCAGCTCATCATATGGTTTCCTTAGGGCTCAGTCAAAAGTAAAAGAAAAAAAAACTTGGTGAAATGTTCGCTCACAAGAGTCAACACAGGCTTAATTACATACAGTTTTAAAGAGACTAGGTTTTGATAATTGTGTTCTTAAGCTGTAGCTTAGGGAATTTGTGTATGTCTCTTACTAGAGGAAGAGTAGCTGTTGCCTCCTTAATCTCAGACAACAGCACATGCCTATGGATGTTCCTGGGAGCACTCTGGTATCTCTGCTTCCTCCTGCAAAGCAAAGAGCCACAAAAAACAGTGTATATTTTCGCTTTCTCTTTCTAATTAAAATTTCTCACAAAGGTATAAAAGGCTGTCATCTCTGCATCCAACAAAAAAACTAAGTACATACATTCAATAAGATGTTAATAAGCTAAAATGGCCTTTGTGTACAATCACTTGTGTACAATATTTTACTATCATTATAATATAACAATTTTATATTGCAATAATTTTGGCATTGTTGATGATATCGGATATCAATGAGGCCAAATATAGATCTATTAATAATCATGTTCTCCTAGTAAGGATTATGGTTATATTGAGCAATCAGAATGAAATTTCAGTCTAATTTACAGAACAAGTTTGATCTAATATTGGGAAAATAATTCCCAATTATACATAAACTGTAAGAAAATCTACAAACTCAAATCCAATTCAAAAAGAAAGAAAGAAAGACCATTTGCATTCATTAGTTCTTACTTGTTTTGGCAGTCTTCTACAAAAGTGTCATGTGTGTCAACTCTTTTTAGCACTTCTCTGACATTCTCCTCCAACCAGTCCATTACTCCGGCCTCTTTCCACAGGCTATGACACCGGCCCACATATAGGGACACTAACTCAGAGAGTGCAGGTGGCTGTCTAAAACATGCAGCAGAAACAAATTCAACTGCATAATTACATTTAAACATGCAGTTAAAAACATTGTCAAACAGAAATCTATTTTAAACACATGAAAAGATAAACTGTGTAAGAGATAATTACTCAATTTGACTTGAGGGTCCAAAGAATATGTGAGAAGACACAGCAGCCTCAGGATGAACTGTGCATAAGTCCAAAAGTGGCATCAGTGCTGAAATACATATTGACACATTCATATATAAATTAGTCTACAGACCAATTTTGGGACAATGTCCAGTCATGATGATGAAGAAAAAAAAAAATAATAATTTTCATTCTTTCTTGCTTTGTCAATATATCGTAGTGTATACTGTTTAATAATATATTTAAATTAAGTAAAAAATAAATAAATAAAAAAGCGGCATTAATTCGTACCCTCTCATGGTAGGTACGCACAATGCGTAGAGCCGCACGGCTTCAGGCGCCACTGCTCTCATCCTTCCAACAGAGTTTGTTCTAATACATTGTAAAAGCCTGTCCTGCTTACTCAAATTTGTAATTAACAATGAAACCAGTTAATATAGGCTTCTCAAAAACTGTGAATATTTCCCTTTAATTTTATTTAGGCTAGATTGTTATTTTATTTAACAAACCAACACAATCTCACAGCGACTTGGGTTTTGGTGCTGAAGCATATAGCGGACTTGTTTTGACGCACTTCACCTCAAAGGTTATTCATTAACTTTTTTTATCTAGAAGTTAACTGATCAATGAAAAATACATTAGAATTAAGATACAAATTATAGCAAACTAAATTAATTTCAAAAAGATATTTTTTTTTCCAAAAAAAATATACAAATTATATTTTTGTTTGTGCCCGTCTAACTGTGCGATGATGATTTGTTCTGCTCCACTTGAAAATAACGATTTAATTAATGCTTCACTGCTTCACAGCTGCTGGCAGCATGTTCAGGCGAAGTGTTTAATAGCAACCTTGGCAGCAAAATATACATTTAGATTTTAAAGAAAATTATTTAATATTAAAAGGAACCATAGGTTTGATCCTATTAATGTCATAACAACTGCTTTTAAATAATGTAGCCTAGTTGTCTTTTTAATGATTAATGAAGGAATTATAATGCTTTGTTTCATTGTTATTTTTTATTTACAAGTAGCTGAGTATTTACAGCTAATGTATAGGCTATTTCTGTCCATTCGCATCCCGTCCCTTTGTGCCCCCTGGCGGCATAGTCGCAAAATGCGGTCATACCTTAAAAACACCTTTACTCATTTAGAGCGGTGGCGGTACAAGGTGCGATGGTAATGGTTATATTAAAGTGTCACCTACTGTACATGCTGAATGACTGATTACTGTTATCTTGGCTTAAACTGAGTCGCAGTTCTAAAGTTCAGTTTTCAAACGGTATATATTTTTTTTCAAGATCTGCTGCTGGTCTTAGCAGTATATCTACCAATATGCTGGCCAGATTCATCCTGCTTGGGTTTCAAAAGTAGAAGGAAGGACCCAGAAAGAAACCCTCACTCCATCTTAGGAACCCGCCCACACACCCACCCACAACCACACAATTGATCAAATATTGAAATGGACTATTAGAACCAACAACTCACTCCAAAATGTACATAATGGGCTCTATTTTAATGATTAGGCGCAAAGTCTAAAGAGCAAAAGCATTAAGAGCGTGTCCGAATCCACTTTTGCTATTTTAAGGATAGAAAAATCGCTCTGTGCCGCAGCGCATGGTTGTGTTTATTATCTTAATGAGTTATCTTATCTTAAACTGAACGCTTCACAAGCGATAAAACAGTTAAACAGACCATCTGCAGCGTGAGGATAAGGAATGAGCCTCCTACATTTGGCCTTTACTTTCCCTTTCTCTCTTTAGTGGATAAGAAAACGGTGTTATACCCTCCACTGAAGACATCCTTTAGCCTGCATAATTAATTTTATTTGTTAAGCACAAATACTTGTTTCAAAACTATTTCAAAATTAAGTTCTAATTTCCAGCAAATTAATAAATGAGCAATAATAAAGAAGTGTGGTCAAAAAACTGAGTTATATCCAAATACATGTCCTATGCCCCATATGGTCCAAAACCATAGATGGACAGATGGACAAATCTAAGCTTGCTTTTAATAAAACAAATATAAATATGCATATAATCAATAATAATAATAATAATAATATACAAAACAAGTTGTTGTGAATAAATTGAAAGAGAGAGAGTGATGCAAGTATGTCTTTATATGCATTTTAAGCTGTGCCTCTTTTAAGGTGTTTATCAATATTTGCTGGTTCTTATTAGTCGTGTGGAACTTTGGAAATTTGTCATTGTTTTATCTAAATTCTCTATTTTCTTACCTTTTTTGTGTTTTATGTACCGTATGCGTTTTGTTTGTTATGTGTTAGGCTAGTCATTAAACTGTTTTATAACCACTTTGGATTGTCTTTTATTTGCCTCACAGAAACGGTCACTTTAATGACAAAAGATCCCTTGGTACCAGCTTTACTAAAGTTTAATAAAACCTCTAAAACGATTCATCTACTTTCACAAGCAGTATAATTCCCTTTCCAAATAAATAAACTGCCTTAGGGCGCCACCAGCGGACAGGGGACCACGGAGCGCTTAATAGGCGGTTTGTGGAAGGCTGTTCGCGGACGCTGTGCGCCACCCCCTAGACAAATTTTCCCATTTCTGACGACAGCGCGGGGCCAAGGGGAGGGCCCGTGGACCAGCTCAGAGGCAACGGCTTGACGTTAATGAGATCGCGGAACGCCGTCGAAGGGGCCCCATTTTTCAGCCCGTTCTGTTGCAATCTGGGGTTCGCCTCGAGGTGGCGGCGGACTGACTGGCTCAAGGGGCCCGTCAAATAGGTGAGGGCTGGGCGTCCAGGGACAGCCTAAACCACCCCCTTATGGCCTATTTGTCTCACAAGTGCTCACCCCCCCTGCCGGGACCCTGCCCACTTCCCATGAAAAGAAATCTGTCCCCCTGAACACCTATTTGGCCATGAATAGCCTATTTGTGCCACTGAAAACCTGAGTGACCAGGAACGACCTATTTGTCCCTCTGAACACCCATGTGGCCACGAACGGCCTATCTGTCCCCTTGAACACCCAAGTGGCCACAATCGGCCGGTCAGGCCCTCGAAATGCCTAAGTTGCCAGGAACATTCCACTCGTAGCTTATTCAATGGATCCTAGGAAGACTGTCTGCGGACATCCCATCTGTAGCTAATAAATCAGTCTGCACACATCCCACCTGTAGCTTAATAAGCTGTCTGTGGACATCCCACCAGTAGCTTATTCAGCTGTCTGCAGTCATCCCACCTGTAGCTTATTCAATGGACCCGAGGTAGGCTTACTGTGGACATCCCACCTGTAGCTTATTAAGCTGTCTGCGGACATCCCACCTGTAGCTTATTCAGCTGTCTGCAGTCATCCCACCTGTAGCTTATTAAGCTGTCTGTGGACATCCCACCTGTAGCTTATTAAGCTGTCTGTGGACATCCAACCTGTAGCTTATTAAGCTGTCTGTGGACATCCCACCTGTAGTTTATTAAGCTGTCTGTGGACATCCCACATGTAGCTTAATAAGTTGTCTGAGGACATCCCACCTGTAGCTTATTAAGCTGTCTGCGGACATCCCACCTTTAACTTATTAGGGTGTCTGTGGACATCCCACCTGTAGCTTAAGCTGTCTGTGGACATCCCACTTGTAACTTCTTCAGTGGACCCTAGGTAGGCTGTCTGTGGACATCCCATCTGTAGCTTATTAAGCTGTCTGTGGACATCACACCTGTAGCTTAAGCTGTCTGTGGACATCCCACATGTAGCTTAATAAGCTGTCTGAGGACATTCCACTTGTAGCTTATTAAGCTGTCTGTGGACATCCCACCTGTAGCTTATTAGACTGTCTGTGGACATCCCAAATAATAAGCTGTCTGCGGACAGCTTAGGGTCCACTGAATAAGCTACAGATGGGAGGTTTTACATGATCCTTCCACCTAAGTGGTCTCCACCTCACAAATAAATTGCTACCATCAAATATGCATTTCATTTTCTGATTCCGAAGGTGCTATCGTCCTCAGTAAGGTCCCTAGAGGCCACAAATTTGCTATTAAGCCAATATTTCCACTTATGATGATATTGGAGTTTGGTTAATTGTGGAGTAAAAATCCTCACCTACCCCTGAGTTGCCCCCTGGTGTTAACACCTTGAAATTCCACTGTCCAGCAACAACCTATTTTTATGAATGGAATAGATTGCACGTGGGATGTCAAGATCTCAGCTTCTACAAGGCCTAGCAAGCTGAAACCTGACTTCCTGCTCTAATCTGGGCATGCCCTGTCCATGGTGTGAATTTGAAGAAGATTGGAGAAAGTTGAAAATTTCACTCAAAAAATCTCTAAGGTGTACGTACTACTGTACTTGTACCCCCTTGGAGTTTTTTTGCTCAGATTTTCAAGTTTCTTCAAACTTCTCCAAATTCACACCCTGGACAGGGTGTGTCCAGACTAGGACAGAAACGCAGGTTTGGGCTGGCTGCTGTGTCCAGAATCTGATATCTGGACGTCCCACGTACAATCTATCCCATTCTGTGAAATAGGCTGTTCCTGGACAGTGGAATTTCAACATTTCGACACTTGGAGATGCCCCAGGGGGTCTTGCATGTCCACCTCAATGTTTTGTTTTTTTTGGCACTTTTTGAGGTTGTGCGGCTCGAGTGGATGAATCAAGAAAAAAAGATCCCACCTATGGCTTATCTGACCAGGCCTAGGTAGGTTGTCCATGGACACCCCGGTAAAGGGTCACCATTCACAGCAGAATTCAGATTTCATTCGGGGGAGCAGAGGGGTCAGGAATCCCCCTTCAGCAGTGTCTTTCACGTCAGAGTTCACCAAATGGCTTCTGTGGCTGCACAAAGGACCTTCTTGTCTGAACGGTCAAAGGGACCTTTATTTTGGCACAAAACCGTGGGGGCTTCGACTGCTGTCTCTAGGGCCACGGAACTTGGGGACCTGGCTGGGGGGCGGGCGGAGGTACTCTGTGCCAAAGTTGGGGGTCCTGGGACCTTTTGACCCCCCTGTACGACCTTGTCCTGCCTTAAACTTATTTAATGGAAACTCCATAGCCACAGCAACCGCAGAACTGTGGGGCTTGCCCTAGCGCCCCATAACGCAACATTTATTTCAGTTTGGGGCCAATTGGGCGCTGTCCACGAAACGATAAGTTGAACATGGGATGCTCAGCCGTTCGGCCCCTAAGGGACTGTTCGGCCCCAGACTTGAGGTTTCGCTTCTCTCTGGGGACCGAAAAGTCTCCTGCAGCTTTTCTAAGCCATTTTGGAAACACTTCTCCTTCTGACCAAAAACGAGTGTTCGGTAGCACGAACGGAGCCTGGCAGGCATGTACAGGCGGTCCCCGGGGCACGATTGTCACTTTGTGCACGATAATGAAGAACAGGTGTTTAGGGTAATCAATTCACTATGCGGACAATGAGGAAGACGAGAGTGAAAAACAGGCTGTCGGGGGGGAACAACGGGCACTTTTTGCACAATAGGCAGTCAGGGGGATCAACAGGCACCCTGTGGACAATGAGGAAGATGAGGGGGATCAATAGGCATTCAGGGATACAAATAGGCACTTTGTAGACAAAATGGTAGTCAGGGGGACCAATAGGCACTCGGGGGCACTAAGGAGGACCCGGGGGTGGTCAGCAAAGTGCTTGGGTACCCCTGAAGGCGTCCGTTCGCAGCCTATGGCCGATTTCAGCACCTTACCAGCGTTTTGGCAAAAGTGATAAGTAGCCATTAGAATAAGAAGTTTGTGTCACCCCAAAAGTTGAGTACGATCCCTCACACCAACTATGCGTCCTCTGGCAACTTATTTGAATGGGAAAATGTCCACGAACAGCCTAGGTTAACAATTAAAGAGTCTCAGATGAGCGGACAAATTAATTTTGTGAAAATTATCTATAAGTTAATTCTAAATATTCACAATTAAAAGTAACTTATTATTATTAGTTATTAGTGTTCATAAATTGAGCTAATTTTATTACACAACCTTAAACAAGTTTTTAAATGATCAATCTGAAACTCACCTCCAGGAAACATGATGAGAGCATTTTGCAGAAGCACATTGGACTTTTGCTTTAGCTGTTGGTTCTCCACAGTTGAAATATCTTCATCTTGGCTCAGATGAAAATAGGAAAGAGCCACAGAAAATGAAAAGTTTGGCAGCTGGGAAAGATTTCGATGGACCTGAATCAACAGAAGTGCACAGAATATTAATGTGGAAGGTACCACTGTGTGAAAAATTACTTTTTTTTTTTTTTACACTGAAAACAGCTATTCACAGATCATTTGTTGTGTCCCGATTATAAAAATTTTTGCATGCTAATATCAGGAGTAACTATACTGTAATGTTAACATCAGCAATAACAAATATAATGTTGCTAACTAATGTCTTGCACCATCATAATGACATATAGTGAATTGTACGTATGACACAATACACTTTTATATTTGGCAAACTAATTTGTTGTTGTATTTTAGCATATTAAAATATCGATGTTTGAGCAGATATTTATAAGCAAAGTACAATAAACACTGGTCTACAATAAATGGCCTGCACACCGTGGCACATTGCCACAAATGTGTCCATAAGATGGCAGAGGTCAAAATGGGAGGGCAAAACGCATTTAAGCTAGCAAATATAAAAAGAACATACACTGATATGTTTTAAATCTCCTTCTGCCAGCAGGTGGTGCTATGGCCTCTGAGACAGGATTCTTATCAAACGTGAATTTTGGGGTAGATTGAACAATCTTATAACAACTTCTTCTTCCATGACAAACATTTGAAGTCTATCAGGCTGCCATTGACATGACCATTCATGAAAACTCACAATTAAACGTTTCTGAAACCCAGACACATCCACCAACAAAAACTGGCCTAATCAAAAGTGTTGATCCACTCTTATAGAAAATTAATTTACATAAATTTCACATGTGAAGTTTGTATGACAACATGTAGACAACATGTGAAGTTCATGTGGTCACAATTGATTACCTGTGACCACACATGGTAACACATGACCACACATGTGACCAAAAATGTGACCACACATGGACAACATGTGACCACACATGGACAACATGTGAAGTTCATGTGACCACATGTAGACAGCATGTGATCACTTGAACCCACATGTGGACAACATGAAAACAGTGCACAACATCACCATCTGTAAACCATATTGTTCGAGATGACCCACACTATCCAGTGGACGGCTGGCAATCAAATGTACATGTGAAATTGCACATGTGAAATGCACATGCGGAATGAATGTGTGTATTTGAAATGTTTTTGTGTGAACACCCATGTGATCACATATGCATTCTAGAGGTTGAACGACTTTAGATTTTTGGAAGTCGACTTCTATGTTATTCAACTTCTAAGCCGACTAGTAGCTAGAGTTATCAATAAAACACAATATGCAAATGTTTTGCAACATGTCATAATTTGCCATTTATTTACAGGAAAAATATACACATGCTGTTTGACGGTTCATAACACGTTGCAAAAACAACGCAACATTACCAATGATTATTTTTTGTGCAAAAGAAATGTATTATCAACATATAAATTTAGTTAATAATGCAACATTAGCACCTGGGATCATTTTACTGCTAAATAATTGTAGTCAACACATTAAGTGCACTTTCTAGTAAGAATATAACAATAAAAGATATTTCAGTGCAGATATAATGCATACATTTGTGTGTAAAGCTGCCACGTAGCTCAGGTCAAACCACGTGATCTGTGCAGCAGTCGACTAGTCTGTGCAACCCCTAGTGCATTCCCATGTGAAACACGTGATCACATGTAAAAAATGTGAATTTCCATGTTTAAAATGATCACATATAAAACATGCATTCCCATGTGAAAAATGTGATCACATGTAAAACACGTCAAATTCATTGACTTTGCAAGATTGTAACTTTTACATTAAAAACAGTCATTCATGTATATTTTCAGCCCACTATACAGATTTATTATTAATTTATTTTGTAAACCTCAACAAATACCATTATTTGTGTTACTTTTACATTTCAGACTTTACAAAACAATATAAACAAACCATTACAAAACATATCTGGAGTAAACAGAAGTAAAACTGCAGTTTAACAGTGGTATAGAGAAGGATAACTGAAGTAAAATTAAGTGCAACTGCAAAATAATTTGTAACAACAGTACATTGCAGTACATTGATGTACAACTGGAGTAAGACAAAAGCGGCATCTTTACTACACTCGTGCATGTTGTGATGTGTAGTTTAATATGCCAATGCTGTGCTAATACTATACTGTACTGTACTTGAGTTGTTTTGTTCATCATTCTCTAACAATATTTTGTACTTTTATTTCAGGGATTTTTTTTGCAAACAAGCCATCTTCTCTATAGAATTAGAGGAGTTAATTTGCCAAAACAGATAATTGCATTTTAAGTCATTTTGAATACATTTTTAAGTTGTTAAAAAAATAATTAATGAAAAGTGTAAAAAAGTAATGTTAATACTGTAAGTAGAGATTTAATATTGTGTACAGGAGTACAATGGCAAAAAAACAGGATTTCTGAAATCTACGTGCTTTTGCAAATGGGCTTTTTTGATGAATGTGAGCACTCAACCTGTTCTTGTATACAAGGCAACACACAAGTTGTCCTGATAATGATCCATAAAACAAACGGAGTTGCTCAAAGGTTGGTTAGGCAACGTTTTGTCCCTTTTGTCTCTATTTTGGCTGCGAAATGAAAATAAAATACATGTTGGTTGATGTATTTACTGACAATGCTGTTCACAAAATACAAAGAAAATACAAAGACATGGCCAAACATCCCAAAATCCATAATTGGTACAAAAAAGAAGAGGGTTACGTTTCCTGGAGAAGCTGGACTGTTTTGGCCTTATCATCTAATTCAGTGGTGAGTGCATATTACTTCATGTAACGTTAACAGTTGGTTTTGCAAGTAAAAAAAAAAAGAGCTAATGTTAATTTTCTCCTTTTTGTAGTTTACGAGGCCATAGGCTGACAAGATTAATCACTTAATTATGTTTCTGGTAAACCAAATTGTGTTGTTGTTTTATTTGGTATGTGTCCTGATTATGCCATCACACCGCACAAGCCTTAAACAAAATTTCAGTTTATATTAAATTAATTAATTTAGTATTTTTTCTATGGTGAGCTTAAACCCTTAGACGACCTTATGAAAAAAGTTGTGCCTTTAACAGTACACTTGAAGGAGAAAGTCCAAAGACAATCAGCAGATGCTGACACCTATTTTCTTGACTTGGTTAATTTATGTGTTATTTTAGATAGATGAACAGCCCACACGAAGGAAGATCAAGTAAAGAAAGGCTGAAAGTAGGTCTAATTAATATTATTATTAACACCTGTTTCTTTTCAGTAATTGAGAGAGAGATGGTATTTAGGAGCAGCCTGTTTGACAAAGAGAGTCTGAGGAAAGCCAAATGCCAAGACATTATTTTAGTTTTCCCCCATTTTATAATAAAAGAAACCTTTGTTCCTAACCCGAGTCCTACCTTATCTTGCCTTCTACCCACATATACGTAGGAACCCAGTGCCAATATGGAATCGGTACCCATGTAACCGATATGCACCAGATCAAATTAGCATATGAATTTTGGTGCCTAATTTCAGTGCCACTGGGGCTGCAACAAGGACATAAGCATCATCATCATGCATCATACATTAAAGGCACACATAGGTACGCATTGTGTGTCACAATCTCTACACATTTAGTTCTAAACAACTTTAAGGGATATGGACACCATTGTAGATGTTAGGCATTTTTTCTTGATACTTAGCAAAATATAGAAGGCAACCCACGCAGTACGGCGCATCTGGTGACCGACTTCATATTCATAAACACGCATGAACCCTTTCTTCAAATTAGCTTAAACTAAGTGTTCTAAAGTATGGCAAGGCATAGGCCCGCGGGCCCTAGTTTGGGCATCTCTGTTCTACAGTCATCCATTATAGTATCGTTTTGCTACACACATATACACCAAATGTAAATGTCTTTAAAGTATATAATAAAATAATTGATTTTAAGTAGAAGCTACTTGTTTAATTTATGTATTTCATTGGAAAAGTTTAGAATGTGTAATAATTCATATTATATAGAGGAACCAACTGCCTTCCTCTGTCTTTATTTCAGCCATGTTAAAACTGAAATAATAGTAGTAAGAGAAAATAAAAATAAAAAACGCCACTACAGAAATAAGGCAAAGAGAAGCCTGAGGAAGATAAAAGGGAATTAATCATGGTCTTTTATTACCAGTAGTTAACAACAGTTTTGTAGATCTGTACAATAATTGTATGTAAGGCTGTATTTATTTTTTTCAAAACACTAAAAAACAAAATGTTTAAATTAATTTAAAATATGTTTCACAATTTAAAGTTATAATGTAATGTAAATCTTCATTTATTCCTGTGATTCGAAACTTTCAGGATCATTGGTTCAGTCTTTATTATCAAATGTTAACTTAATCATAATTTTTATGAAGTTTATAGAATCCAGGATAAAAACATGTACCATTTTAATGAACATACCGTTGAAATCAGAATCATTAGCCCCCTGAATTATTACCCCTTTGTTTATTTTTCCCCCAAAACAGAGAGCAGATTTTTTTCAACACATTTCTAAACATAATAGTTTTAATAACTCATCTCTAATAACTGATTTATTTTATCTTTGCCATGATGACAGTAAATAATATTTTACTAGATATTTTTACAGACACTTCTATGCAGCTTAAAGTGCCATTTAAAGGCTTAATTAGGTTAGTTAGGTTAACTAGGCGGGATAGGGTAAGTTATTGTATAACAATAGTTTGTTCTGTAGACTATTGAAAAAATATATAGCTAAAAACTAAAAAAACGTTATATTTATATTGCTGTTTATTTTGTTAGAATAGTTTTTGTTCACACTAATGTACAGATTTTGTGGTGTGCAGTAGACAACAGAAAAGCCACAAGAATTTCACACGGAATTCACTTGGGAATGCATGATTCATCATGATTATGCGTTTGACCAAAAAAAAAAATCAAGCATTAATAAAATGTGACAATGTGGAATATTATACATTACACAAGTAGAAGCAATGATTTATTTTATGAACAATATAATAGTTTTCCATTATGTAAATTATACCGTACACCTGTTGAATGTGTCCAAATCTAAATTATAGTAATGAGTAGTCTATATTATGGTGCTTTATTTCAAAATACTTGAATTGAAATAAGCTTGGACCAGATATGCTTAAATCTCCACTCAGTCAAAAGCTACTGATGCATTTGTCACAGAAATGACACAGCTGGAATACTTTGGTGATGATGATTACAACCAGATTCATGAGGCTATCAGTAAAGCCAATGGCTTTCTTTGTTATGAGCACAAACAATCACCGGTTTAAAACATTCAGACATGAGTAAAAAACCTACCTCCCACTCCTCATAGAGTCGGATGAGGGTGCTGTACTCATGACAACGCAAGCATAGGAAGTCAAAGAAAAGCAGCATACAGAGGGGGTCATTTTCTGGGTCCAGACTGAAAAAAAAAAATTTAAATGACCTGTGAGTTAATTGTGGTGATAATATGGTACTGTGATGGTTTTCAAATTGTGTTTTTTTTCTCAACATCAAACTAAGAACAATATTTAGTAAATGCTTTATATAGCAAAAAGTTACAATTTATCCGCAAGCAGTACAATCATACAACTGTATTGTGCTAGGAACACTGAACATATAGTTTGTTTTTATAATGTAATACAGTATGATAATTGCATTTTTCTGATGTAGTATGGTACCTCAGAATCAGTTTACAGTACTCCAGGGCTGTGCGGGGACAACCTCTCTTCTCCAGAAATAGTATGTGCTTGAACAATGCCAAATAAAAACCCCTGCAAACACATAAAAGGGTGAGAAAGATGTTCTGTCTAAATACAATTGAAGACAGAACTATTAGCCCTCCTGTTTATTTTTCCCCCAATTTCTGTTTAACGGAGAGAAGATTTTTTTTCATCACATTTCTAAACATAATAGTTTTGATAACTCATTTCTAATAAATGATTTATTTTATCTTTGCCATGATGACAGTAAATAATATTTGACTAGATATTTTTCAAGAAACTTCTATACCGCTTAGGGACATTTAAAGGTTTAACTAGGTTAATTAGGTTAACTAGGCAGGTTTTGGTAATTAGGCAAGTTATTGTATAATGATGGTTTATTCTGTAGACTATCAAAAAAAATAGCTTAAAGAGGCCAATGATTTTAACCTTTAAATGGTTTAAAAAAAATTAAAACAGCTTTTATACTAGCCGAAATAAAACAAAAAAGACTTTCTTTAGAAGAAAAAATATTGTCAAACATACTGTGAAAATGTCCTTGCTCTATTAAATATAATTTGGGAAATATATAAAAAAATAATAATAATAAATTAAAGGGGGGCTAATAATTCTGACTTCAAGTGTATATGACCAATATAACACGTGAGAGGTACTGTGATATGGCTGTATACCAGTACTACTGTGATTTGAGCATAGTTATGAGGCTGCAGGCCTGTATTTTTGTAGTTATAAAAAACTAATAGTGATATTTGTGCATTGCAAATTATTTACTTTTGGATGTAGTAGTGTAGTAGAAAAACAACAGACACAACTGCTGTGTCATGTGTGCTGATCATTTTGAGCAACTGGCTAATTTGTTGAAAAGGTTGTTTAAAATAATAGCGTGTGGAGTACAATGCAAGAAATCCTGTTTCTCAAAAATTAATTCATGGTCCTTTTATTAAAGAGGAAGGTCAAAAAAGTGTCACACATTGCTATAAAAAATATATATATTTTTTTTTACTTTTTTTTTATTTATTGACTAATTTTTTGTTTTAAAATAGGACATTTATGTAACTTTTAAGGGAAAACATATTAAAGAAAAATATGAAAATGATCTCAATTATTTTAAAGTGGCAGCAACATCTGAAACATTAAATGTGAGTGGGACAATAGATCCAATCCGTATTACCATCTCTAATTCAGTTCATAGATCTGTGAATTTTCATATCTTCCACTTGTATCTTTAAACATAAATTTTTTGAAAAAGCACAACAATAATACAGTACAATGGCAAACTAGTTTATATAATGTTTATTAACAAACATATTCACCTTCTCTGGTTTAAGAATTGATCTTTTACCTTTCACTTGAAAACCAGAAAAGTAGAGAGAGGTTTTAGGTTTTGTTGCCGTATCAGCTTCTCTGGCTAGTTCTAGGTTTTTGCCTGATCGGAACCAAACCAGTTCAGAAATATTCTCTGGACACTGAATGACAATAATTAACAAAAAAAGTTGAAATTTTGATTCTATACGTTCTATACAGTATGAATGTCAGTAGTATGAATGGAACTCAGACATACTGCATACGCCATTTAGTCATCATCACGTGACCTACCCGCATTAGTTGTGTCGATTCACTCCCATTCATGAATTCTCTCACGGTGCATCATGGGATAGCGCAGCGCCAATCCAATGCACACTTTAGAGTCTGGCCAAAAGTAGTAGGTCATCCAGGTACTTCTCACTTACTGTTTTTCAAATGCTGTTTTTAGCCTACTATATAGCATGGAAGTATGCAATTTCGGATGCAGCTTGTGTCATTGTCCTAGGTTGCATTATATCATGGTCGCATTAACCAATCGAAATTTGAGCACCCTTTAAACAAGGTTAACGATGGCTGATCGGAGCAAAATAATTTGAAAAGAAATCAGCAACTAGAAGCATTTTTTGTTGTTGTGCATGTTTTAGTATGTAATGGGTTGTGTATTACACAACCTTGTGCACAGATACACAAAATACATATAATATGATAGGCCTGCTCATACCAAACACTTTGACACTAAACGACTGCTGTCACTCAAACCATTCATTAAAAAAAATCATCAATATATGGTAAACCTACTTTTGCGAACTAGTCTCTGGTTTTTAGATCAATTGCAATGAATACAGTGTTGTTAAAATCTCTAGACTGAGTAGATCAATAATCATCAAAAAAGTTTAACCTCTACTTTGGATAGTAGTAACAGGCTAAGTTACAAAAGGGCTGTGTCTGCATGAACCTACATGCCTGTAAACAAACATGCAAAATTTTGTGGAGATCGGGCAATAGGTGGCACTATAATAGTAGAAAAGGTTTCAAAAACACAGTGTTTTAATGCGTGTTTATGCTTAATACAGTGTTTTAAATATCATTTTAGCCACTAGATGGATCAACTTGAAATTTGACATGCAGTGCATTTACTCAGTGGAATGACATAAAATAAAATATGGCCGCCATTAGCCAATTAAATTTGAGCACCCATTCAACAAAGTTAACAAAAGTAAACTGAAGTTCAGTAGAAAAATTGAAAACCACCTGAAAATATTGAGGTTTTTGAGTGTGTAATTAATAGTTTATTTCTCAAAAATGTGTGCAAGCACACAAAATAAGTATCATATGATAGGCCTGCTCATACTAAACACACAAAAACCTCATGATGACTGTTCAGTAATCATTTGTCAATTACTTTTTAGTCATTAAAGTTATTAGTAACCAATAAAGGTATGGTAACTAATAACCTCAACTTCTTTTATTTCTGATAGTAATGCAATAATGTGCACCTTTTTTAAATCTGCTTTGAAACTAGATTTATTGTGTAAAGCGCTATACAAAAAAACTTGAATTGAAAACTGAATTAATTATTTTAATGCTTTACTAGATGGGTGCCCTATAGGCAGCTTACAGACCTGCAAGATTTTGATTTATTTTAATCAGTTTTGTATTGTTATTGCAGTTTCATTTGTTTCAAACTTTTTCACACTAATGTACAGTTTTTATGGTATGCAGTACACAGCAGAAAAGCCACAAGAATTTAAGAATTTCACAAGGAAATGCACATTTCACATGTGATCACATTTTACAATCGAAATGCCAGTCAGATGTGATCACATGGGAATTCATGTTTCGTATGTGCTCACATGTGCATTCACATGAAAATGCACATTTCACATGTGATCACTGGTTTCACATGGTAATGCACATATTTTACAATATTTTACTATATGTTACATGTGATGATATGTGGTTCACATGGGAATGCACACAAAACTGTTTCAAATACACACATTTTCCCATGTGATAACATGTGGTTCACATGGGAATGTACATGTGGATCACATGAGAATTCAGACAAAAGTGTTCCAAATACACACATATTCACATGTGGTTCCCGTGTTTCATGTGATTTTTACATGTGAAATTTAACATGTGCAATTTCACATGCACACATGATCACATGCATTTCATATGTAAAACTCATGTGACATTTTTGTAAGGACCCTATTTTTCGAGTGTCTTCTTGAACTTATGATATTTTGTATAGGCCTATTTAACTATTCATTTATTATGTATGTAACTAACTCTTGCTGCACTACCATGTTAGCATAGCACATTCTTGTGCTTTCTGGCAATGTGATGATTCCAAACAAATATTTGCTCTCTTCTCCCTGCTCATCCAATAACTGGACGCAAACACAAATTGACGATACAACCAGGTGTGATCACGTTATAAAGCTTAAACTGCAAAAAACGCTTTTCTTACTTAGATTTTTTTGTCTTGTTTCTAGTCCAAATATCTAAAAACTCTTAAATCAAGAAGAATTTTCTAGACGAGCAAAACATATTGTCTTGTTTTAAGAAATAATGTCAATATTAAGTCAGTTTTTCCTTAAAACAAGTAAATGTTTTCCTTTTGACAAGATTATTTTGCTTATCCCATTGGCAGCTTATTTTGCTTGTTTTATGGAAAACCTCACTTCAATTTGGCAAATTGTTTCTTAAAACAAGACAATATGTTTTGCTTGTCTAGAAAATTCTTCTTGATTTAAGAATTTTTAGATATTTGGACTTAAAACAAGACAAAAAATCTAAGTAAGAAAAGTATTTTTGCAGTGTACACCATGTCCTTACTACATGTGAGAGCACGGGATAGAAGCAATATCATCACCTCAAATTTCTATTTTAGAAATGTTTTCTTTTTGGATTGCACTGTAACAGATTAAATAAAGTATCCTAATAGTTTGAATTAAAACTAACTTTAGTGTAATGTTTCAACTGGAAACGTGGGGAAAAATATTTTTTTATGTGCACTTTATTATTTTGAGGTACATCTTTGATTACATCTTATATGACACTTGCAAAATTTGAATGACTGTAGTGAAGCTGGTCTCACCTGTTCTCTGGTCTGCAGTAGTCCAGCCGACACATGCCTGATGTTAGGCTGAACACAGGGTGGAATGCACACTCAAAACTGTATAAAGCCCTTTCTGCAAAGACAAAAAAATGCTGTAAATAGCACCCTATTTTAAAGAATTATATATACATACATATAACGTCATGTTTAAATAAAATTTTAATAGCACTTGAGGAAAAATACCATAATATGTTTGCAGATATTTAAGGAACATGCCAAGTAAACTTTCTTGTTTATCTTTGGTTATTCTGCTTTGAAAATGTGAGTTATGTGCAGGAACATCCAGGGCTCGACAATAAGGACTGCCCGATGGCCCGGGGCCAGCATGCGAGACGCTCGGGCCTCTGTACAGAATGGCTACTGGCCCGATCGGGCCAGTGCTGCCTTGTGACAAAAGTTTACTTAAGCTGCGACTGTCTGTCAATTGCGTGCAAATACAATCTTAGGGCGCTTTCACACATAGACGTTTGTTTTGGAATCTGTCTCGTTTACCTCGTTAGCGCGGTTCGTTTATCATAGGTGAATCCAGAAATCGGATCCTCGGATTCGCGCCAAATCAATCGGTCCGAGATCGCCTGAATGAGGTGGTCTCTGCTATAATTGAGCGGATCAATTATAGTGAGAAAACAAAACAATCCACGAACTAACGACTCGGGCTATATCACAGTGTATTATGATAGTGTAATAGCCACATATACGGCTATATGAAGAGAGAATGATGAGCAGAGCGAGATGTCATTTCTATCGGCAAATGTGCGTTTCATGTTTAATACGAAAGTGAAAGCATGCTGCAATATTACAGAGTGCTGTTTATCCGTTATGAAATTTGACCGAAGTTACCAACTGATAATTTTTTCATATTTTAATCTTATAATTTGTATTAGGCCTGTTGTTTTGTTCATTCTGCACTGACAGCTCGAAAGAAAGATCAAAATTGATCTGCTTCATGATCTGACTGCAGTCTCTGTTCATCTGTTATTGCTCTCTGTAATTTAAGCCTGTAAAGTATAATTCTAGCCAACGTTTCTTTAATAGATTGATTAATTCAATAGATAGATTTTTACAAAACTTGACAACTGAAATGAGGCTCTGTATGAGAAAGTCTGACCTCTCTGATTTATATTTTAATATCTGTGAGTGTCAAAACTAAAAGTGCACATTTTCACTTATAAAATATTATATGCACAACTGGTCAAAGGTTTAGGGTCAGTATGATTGTTAAATGTTTTACAATAAGATTCTCCTGCTCACCAAGGCTGCATTTATTTTATCATAAATACACATAGTAAAATTGTAAAAATGTTATTGCGCTATAAAATAACTGCTTAAAAGTTTTAAAAGTTACAGTGAAGATGAATTTTTATTATTATTATTATTATTATTATTAAGGGTAATAGTAATAAAAGCAATAATGTCTGGAGTAATAATTTTATTCAAAACTACATACAATAAGAAAGCAGTTATTTAAAATTTTATAAAATATTTAACTATTTAACTTTTTTTTTACGTTTAATACATGTCGCCTTGATGAACTGAATATTGACCTTAAAAGACATGAAAAAAATAATAAAACTGACCGCAAACGTTTGACCGGTAGCATATATATATATATATATATAT
>CAIGQZ010032037.1:1189607-1205206 GCA_903798205.1 Danio tinwini | reverse complement strand
ATTAAAAAAAGTTATGCTGAATAAAAAGGGTAGGTATTACAATTATGTTTGGCTTTTGACACATTATTTAATATGCTGTATGTGGCTAAGAAATAGCTGCTAACTTATCTTTTTTTGGTGAGGCCATTGAAAATTTTGGCAGGGCAAGTAAAAATCTGAATAACTGGCCCGATCGGGCCAGTAGAAAAAATCCTTAGCATTGAACCCTGACATCTGTCTTTGTTTTGGTAATTTAGCGCAGGGGTTCGCAAGCTAGACCCCCCAAAGAAGGTTCATTGCAGTTGGGCCCCCCGACGAATGGCGGCGGCCAGGCGCATGGGCGATTTATTTGCAGCCTAGACGTGGAAGGGTGTGTGTCTCCTCTCTGCTCTGACTGCTGCGCGAGGCTACTGAGAGACTGACCACCTGTGAGTGCTTTTGGACGGGAGAGGGGCTCACGGCATCACCCGCTGCTCAATGAGCACAGTAGGCCTAACTGTAGAGTGATTTGTGCTTTGGAGTCTCCAAACACCACAAAAGTCTCCAAAAACACCAGTAAAATTCACTGGATTTGACGCTATTGACAAAAAAAAAGTCGCCAGGAGGATGATTTGTTTGTGTTATAAACAGTGCTTGAAGTGGGGGAAAAAGGTGGCGGTACTCTTTTTGCATTGTCAAATCCTTACATTTTTACAGTGAAAAACAAAACTTGGAGATATATTGTACAACAATTTATTGTTATTTATTTATTAACAACATAAATGTATTTAAACATGCTTGTGAGTGTGGCTGTGTGCGTAGTTGTATTTCACAAAAACTAAAGGAAAGCTTTAACTGTAGCCTATATTCTGACTAGCTTATTCGTTTTATATATATATATTTTACATATACAGATGTCACTACTTCAGAACAGTGGGTTTACCGCCACTTGTAATGCTGCTGCGGAGGTACCTAAGTGCGCCAGCAGCTTTTGGTCGCTGGGTGGCGCTTTAACTATAGATTTTCAGCTTTGCCTTTTCACAATATGCATGTGTACTGTACATTATGTGATGTGTTCAATTAAAATATAATTTAGCTTGTTTGTTTTTGTTTTTTTTTTTGTAATAAACATCCTTTTACACTATACTGTATGTTTTAGAAAAGATACAATACATGGTGAGAAGTATAGCCCTAGGCTGCAAAAATTAAGAATTAAGTTCTTTAGCCTTTATAATGCCCTAATAAATTGCGTTGGGGTGAAAATAATGTTTCGATTTCTTTGACCATCATGGCGATGTTATTACCTCAAATCTTAAACGAGCGCACACTGCAAGATATGAAAACCGCGGCACAGCATACAGTACAATATAATATTAAGGTTATCGAGCTGATGGACCACATAACCTGATTGCAGTATACTTGCTTATCAATAATTATTATTTATTATAGGCTACCTTACAAATATTAGACAATCTGCCACTACATGCAAAACACTCTCATGCACTTAAAATAGGTTCCCTTTTACATAGCTATTAGTGGCAGTAATGAATTAAATAAATGGGAATATCCGCAAGCAAAGTGAGTCACATATTATTTATTGTCTATTCATGTTTCTCTGTCCATTTCCATTTCCAAGCATGCAGAGCAAACATGCAGAACGAAAAAAAATGTGCTTGTTTAAAAGAGTGCATTCTCTTATAGCCAGCCTGCACATCTGGGTCATAAATACCACACAACGTGGATAAAAAATTATATTTATTTAAATTCATTATAAGTTGACTTATATACTATATATTCATATATTTGTTAAAAATGACGCGATTCTCTGTGTCTGTTAAATACAGCACAAGCTGTGCAGAGAGTGAGTCATTTGACCTGACATTAAGCAAGTGGCGCGAGCAGCCGAGAACATTTGGATATGTTTGTAGGAAAGGACTTTTGTACAATGCACTGATATCGTTAATAGGGATGCAATGATTAGCCGATTTCACTATTAACCCCACTTTTATTCATTAACGGCTTCTCAACGCCGCATTTCTGTTGCATGGAAAAAAAGCTGCTGCAAATAAACAAAGTTATGCCAATACGCACGCACATTGGATTAACTATAGCAGCAAGCCGTTTTCAAACTTTTTAATTTATTCTGGAGATTTATTCTTTTTATAAAGTCCAAAGACAGAAATTGACTATTGTTTGCTTTTGATTAATATTGTGCTGTATTTGGTTACTGAGCAGCAATAAACAACACTTTAAAATATTCACAGTTTTATTGTTATTTTCTAAACTAGTAGTGTTTTAAATTTAATAAATGCACAATAATGGTGATAACTGTGAAACTATGATTATTCCTGACATGTGAGCAGCCACAATGCACAGTTGCATGTCACCACTGAGCTCCTTTGACTAACCCATGACTAACCAACGACAGAAAGCTAAGATAATTAGGATGCTTTAGAGCAGCTTGGGCAATTTGCAATGGTACAGAACTTTATTCCATACTGTGATAACATTGGACATGACACTTTTCGTTGAAAGATAATGGTTTTCACAGTGATGCATCTTGTACAGTGTCTTATTTTGTTTTGGGAGAAACTTGAGCAATTTCCAGCCAGGCAGTTTTGGCCTTATGGTTATGGACTTAGACTTGTAATCGAATGGTCACAGCTAAGGTTCCCCTGAGCAAGGCACCTGACCCCTAATTGCTCACTGGCTGCTGTATATATACATTTTACTGGTTGCATTTCTATGCTGCTCGTAGTTGTCTTGTTGACATTTTGTCTATGCTCAAGTACAGACCTCTTTCAATATATATATATATATATATATATATATATATATATAAATGTTAAAAAATTATTATATAAAATATATTAAAATATAAGAGGACACTTCCAGGGTGAGCAGGAGTTATTGTTTTGTTTATGAACGGCCATGGTGGTCATGCAATAAAGTAGACGAGTTTGAATCAGTTGTTCTCATTTTGTAACAGAGACATGGCTTTTTTTTTTTTGGTTTGTTTAATAATTAATGGAAACAAACAATTTACTTAAGCACAGAAAGAGGTCTGTACTTGAGCATAGAAAAAATGTCAACAAGACAACTACAAACAGCTTAGAAATGCAACCAATAAAATTGATATATTCTACAGTAAAAGTATGTGTCCGTATACACGTGTGTCAATTTGGCACTGCTATTGAAATACCTAACCCTATTCACTGGTGCTTGGCCTTAAAAACTTTTGGTTTTGAATAATTTAATATTAGTCTGTGAGGGATTAAAGCACAGTACATTCAGCGGATTATAATGCTATTTAACAACAGGTCAACTGTTTGGCCAACAGGTCAACTGTGCACCAAATTATTTTAACTATAAAAAAATGGCTCTGTCTTTGACAATATTTCATAGTCTTGATTAAACTACAGTATCTGTGAAAGTCCTCACCAATGAGATCTCTGGCAGTCTCTTGATCTTCCTGCATGCGACATACATCTGACAGCTGCAAAAGTGAATCAATATGATATGGGTTGATTTGCAGGAGAACCTTAAGGAAAGCAGAAACAGAAGAATAACACTAAATGAAAAATCTGTTGCTCATGTCCATACAATAATTAAATAATTAATTGTCATTACCACAATGTTATTAGGGTCCATTGACTCCACCACCTCAAAAAACTTGAACTGAACTTGCTGATAGTCATGATTATGCTCAAATGTGAAGTGCTGAACTCCATCTTTAGACTCCACTAGACTCATCGAGATACCTAAAAAAACAACATTAATCAATTCCAATAAATCGCATGAACTAAGACAAGCATGGTTTCTTATACAAATGCACACTGCAGTTCACAACAAAATACACAACTGTGATAAAAACACAGATATGATGGCGGCACCTCTGTGAGACGTCTCATAAAGAACATATGGATATGACACATTTAAATATATACTGTTTATAAATGCTGTAAGGTTTTAACCTGTGCAAGAGGCCATATTCATATACAAAAACCTTTCTGAAAGGCAGAAGAAAACTGTTTAGAAAAGATTTTTAAATACCATGTTAAAATGAAAGCTTTTGGACATAACTTTAAATGTGTTCTATTCCAAATATTTTTTTATCAGAACGAACAGACACAATACAGTGCATAGTTCAGTAATATGTGCCTATTGGTGCAAAACATGCATACACTATGCTTACTAAACACAGGGACACATAGCAGCATAAAGTTAAATAATTAAATAACAAAGTATCAAAATATTGCACTGGCACCTCACACAGGAGCAGAACTTTCCTTTCTAGATTTCCATTTAGTTTTTGCATTTGAAAAATCCACAATATGAATGACTCTGATGAGACTCTGATCGGTTTAAAGTATGTTATACTCAAAACATCCAAGAGAACAGGTACGATCCAGGTACGAGTTATGCACCAAGTGTGCAGGTTGTTTAACTCAGTAAAAGTACATTAATAAATCGCTCTGACTGCATCTCTTAGATTGTTTAAATAAAATAATTTTGCTGAGCACCCTGTAAAACATAAAAAATATAAAACTAACTGAATGCTCTAATAATTTTTGCCCCAGTTTAATTTTGACATTGTGTAACATTTTTGAGTACCTAACATACTGAAAAAGAATGAAAGAGAAGCATCCGATCTCACCTGGTCGACTAAAGCGGGGCCAAGTGTCTTTAAAAACAGTCATCCAAGTGCATCGATGAAACTGTCTCTGTCTCTGTTTTGATCTGAATATGGACACATGGAAAGACCAATTGTTCAGTGCAGTAATTAAACTTTGTTCACAGTACACAAGTTTTTTATTAATGTTTTAAATTAATTATCTTTAGGGTGTGTACACTATCATTATGCAGCTCACTAAACTGGAAGTGTGTTCAATATCCAGTGTTAAATCTCTGTCTGGATAATTTACATTTTGTAACTTGCTGGCCCTGACAGAGCACCTGTCTCATCCCAACCATGTGTGGACATATAGACATTAAATTAATCTTAACATAGGTGTCATTATTCAACCAGTTCACATTTGTTTTAGGTCTAGCCCAGGGACGGGCAAACCTGATCCTGGAGGGCCGGTTGCCCTGCAGAGTTTTGCTTTAACACTAATCAAACACACCTGAACACACTAATCAGTCACTAATTCAGACACTAAAGCCGAAGTCACACTAGAGTTTGAGCTTGCGAAATTCTGTCGTACGGCGCTGCGAAAAGGGAAAGGGATTAAACAAGATGAATAGACATTTAAAAAAGTGAGCGATTGCTCCATGTTTTAAATTTCTGTTCAGAGAGGTCATGCTTTGATCCTGGATTGGTCTCATGCTGTCAAGTGTTGCGGTTTCGCAGGTCAGAATTCACCAAGCTTAAACTTTGCACCGCAGCAACCTGCGAAACTCTGATGCAGGACCCTGCGTTTCCGGTCTGACACATTCGTGTGCGTATGAATGGAAGTCTATGGGGAGAAAAGCCCAGTGTGACCGCGGCTTAATTCAGATCACTAGAAAGCTACAGGCAGGTGTATTTGATTAGGGTTGGAGCAAAACTATGCAGAGACACCGGCCCTCCAGGATCAACTTTGCCCAATTATTTTTCCTGTCCTGTTGTTTCTTACCATAATCTACTGTAATGTGCAGTCTTAATCATAAATACACTGGTTTGAAACAAACAGTTTTATAGTTTAATACTACTTACCATTTACTAGATATAGTACAAGTTGAAAATGTTCTTGTTATATCTTTTTTGTTTTATGTAACAGATCAACATGTGACAAATCATAAATGGAACAATAAGATAAAATGTCAAATTGTAACCATACCAGAAACCATAACCAGAAATACTAACACAATAGTAAAAACTATAAAACTGAAAACAGCATTAATGAAATTACCTCTGGTGCCCAAGAACAGCCCGTGCTCCAAAAAACCTCTTTAGCTCGGTCTCTGAATTCAAATTCCTTTACAACCCAGAAGAAAACAATCTGACATAAAATATTTGTATAAGAACATTTCAATGGCACAAAACTATGACATGCATGGATCTCACCTGTGTTCAACATACAGTACGGGTCTGCGTTCAGAAGCACTATTCTCAGCACTTTGACAAGACAAGCCTTTGCTCTTCTCAGAAATCTCTAATACAGCATCAATTCCATCTTCAGTACCCAAATCATCCTGTCAATCACAATCAACAAGCATGACAGACTTAACTACTACATTATATTGATAGTGAACCTGCTTTTATAACCAGAAAACAAACTGTAAAACTACAGTATAAAACATTATTAGAACAATAATAAAACTATATAATTAACACAACAGTCACAATGTACCTAAGGTTTCTTGAGTTTAGTAGATTAAAAATGAAACCAGAGCATATTTATCTCAAAACATTTATACAATAAAACATTACCTTAGAGTGAATCATATATTTTGCATATGGTTAGACATTTACTGCCATAATGTTTATGCTTGTAATATTTATATTATTTGCTAATTAAAAAACCACCTCATGTGGATTTTTTGAACTCTAAACCTATATCTCATTTTGAAGGCTGCAAATGTCCTACAGGGGTCGCATTTTCAGCCTCTCCCACACACTGATACAGCCTTCAAGACTGAAATGACATACGTTGTGGTTTAGAGGCCAAATCAAAGATATTCTGGCATGGAATGCACATAGAACTACTGACATTTAGCATTTTTAAAATTAACAATTTTACTTTTTTTTAAATATCTGCATACTGCATTTAATGCTGTTTTTATGCTTTTTCTCTGTGTTTATGCTTGTTTCTAATGTTTTTTTCTGGAAATAATATTTTTAAAGGAGCTGTTGACATGGAATTAAACTAGATTTGGTAAAAAAAATAAAATAAAAAAAAATAAAACAAAAAAAATTTGAAAAAAAATATATATACAGTTGAAGTCAGAATTATTAGAGAAAGATGGTTTCTAGAGAAAGTCTTATTTGTTTCGTTTCAGCTAGAATAAAAGCAGTTTTGAATTTTTTTTAAAACCATTTTAAAGTCAAAATTATTAGACACTTTAAGCTATATTTTTATAGCTACATAACAAACCATCGTTATACATAAACTTGCCTAATTACCCTAACCTGCCTAGTTAACCTAATTAACCTAGTTAAGCCTTTAAATGTCACTTTAAGCTGTATAGAAGTGTCTTGAAAAATATCTAGTAAAATATTATTTGCTGTCATCATGGCAAAGATAAAATAGATCAGTTATTAGAAAAGAATTATTAAAACTATCATGTTTAGAAATGTGTTGAAAATATCTTCTCTCCATTAAACAGAAATTGAGGAAAAAAATAAACAGGGGGGCTCATAATTCAGGGGGGCTAATTCTGACTTCAACTGTATATAGATAGATAGACACACATATATTTAAAAGTCCCGCCCTTACGCTTATAGCTGAATCCTTCTTTTTCTTCTTCTTCTTCTTTTTTTTGTTTGACTTCTCTTTCTGCAAAAAGAGCATACAACAAATAACAGCATAACTGAGATGTAAACAGAATCCATATCAAGTTAAGGATGATGGTGAGCATACTGTCAAATTGAAGATGATGATGGTGAGCATATATACATCTCTTAATACCTTTTCAGCATCTTTCCCCAGTGGAACTCCTTGTTGTCTATCACTGTTTTTTTCTGCCTGTTCCACATCTGACAGACATGCTTCCACATCAGCCTCTCCTATCTGAAATAAACAGTACCACTGAAGATAATGCATGACCATAACATCATTACACTGACAAACAGCATTATAAACACAGAACTTATCTATGGGCATGTGGAATGCCATATTCCAAATGAAACTACCCCTGTAGTTCACATCGTTTCACCCCAAGTCACAATAGTCTACACAAATGTAGATCTCATCAGCCCAAATAATTTTCACACTCACAGGAAGTCAGGAATTCTCATAGTTTGAACAGTAATATAATATTTTTCCTTTTTATAATGAAAGAGTGCATTTCTCATCTTGGTGATATTGAAAAAAAATAAGGAAACAAACTATAAAAATCAAGTTCTTGAAAGAGAAATTGTATTTTAGATGGGCATGTGAAAAGTGAAAAATAATAACATGCAATAACATGAAAATGTCTTTTGTAAATGAATTTTCATTTTAAACAATGCAATGTTAAAAGTACAAACTAATAACTTGCATACCATGAACAAATATTTTGTGTCTGCACACTTCTTTTTACAAAAACATCTCTGTATATTAATGTGATATAAATAAAATCTAAAGTTTGAGCAAAACATCAGTCAATAAAATATTTTAAAATGTACAATTATTATTTTTTATGACAGAAATTTTAAATGTTTGTGCGATTTATTCCACTGTGGTGGAAAAATAGAATAAGAATGGAATAAGCCTAAGGAAAGTTAGTGAGTGATGCTTAACATGTTATAGGTGATTTAAAAATAAAATAACTATTGCTACTAATAAATTGTAAGGGTTGCAGCTTTCACCTTATCTGTAAATAGCAATGTTTTTACTTATAAAGGCAAATGACAGTGGCAACAACAAAGAATCTTTAAATAGCAAAAAGAGACTAGTTTTAGTGTCAACATGCATAAATCTAAACATGTTTTTAGTCTGAAGCAGACAACGACATCAAAATGGCCGCAACCATTTCAGAATTAACACTGCTGGTTTTAAAGGAGAAGCTCTCCTTGTAAATATGAGAGGAAATTTTGACATTGAGTTCAGAGCTTCTGGCTGAATTTGTGCCTCTGCTGCTCATCAGACCAACATCTCTGGTCACAGTGCTAAGATTACAGAGTTAGAACTCCATGGATAAAAAGCTAGGAATGTTAGAACAAATGTCAGTATCTGGAAAAAGACTTAGATTATCTGATCTAAAAGATAAAGTTGACAACCTAGAAAACAATAAAGAAGGTTGAAGCCTCTAAGCCATCTCAATTCTTGGTATAATTTTGCGCACAACTTTTTGTGGATAAACAGCCTCATGATTTGGAGATCACACAGGTCAGGGCACACAGGTATTTTGCATTAAAAAGCAACCTGGCACACCTCCAATGACTATGATTGTTCAATTTCTTCATTTCCAAAAAAGAGAGCAAATTCTACGTCTTTCGAGAGGATGCAGGGAGATGTACAAAAAAAAAAAAGAAGAGACTGAGGCCGTACTTACACTATGTACAGTTGCCTTGAACCGGGCCAAAGCACGCTTGTTCCCCCTCCCGTCTCCCCTGACGGCCCGCACTCACATCCAGGGCCGTGCACAGACATTTTGAGGGGCAGTGGCCCAAACCAAAAAAAGGGGCACTAAGTGGGTGGGTTCTTGCTAATACAAATTTTCCAGTTGTTATAAAAATACAATTAATTAGAAGACTTAAAAGTGTGACAAACACAGCTAAATTTTCTATATGATGATTTACCTGCTAGAGCTTTGAATCCATGTTTTCAGTGTTGAACTACCTTTAGTAGTATCCCTTCATGCCAGGCATATAATTAGTAATTTTTGGCGAACAGGTGAGATATCCGAGAAAGCCAGAAAAGAAAGGACTGCGGGGTATTCATTACAGGGGTATATTCAAAAATATAAAATAAAATAATTTTATCAAAATTTAAGCTAGGTTAGCCTAGACGCCTCATACGCTGACCATTAAACAGCTTAGTTCATGCACAGCAGGATAGGTGAAACTCTAAAACAATGTATTAAGAAATTAAACCGTGATTTCTCTTTTTATAGCCAAAAAGCCTGATAGATTAATTGTTGTGCAATAAAATACAGCATTACTAACCGATGAGGAAACATGCATGGATAGTGCTTCTACATAATTAATTCATAGAAAGAACAGCCAGAAAGGTGAAATTAATGGATTTGTGCCAAATAGCATCATTGACCCATATCATTGACCCATAACAATATACAGTACCTATAACCATGGCTTGACATTAACTTTTTTTAATCATCAGCCACTGTGGCTAGTAGTTTTCTACCGTTACTAACTACTCGCCATTTTCACTAGCCGCAATTTTGTTGTTGGGAAAATATATTTTATATGCTGAAATTTTGTTTATGGGCTTAATGAGCATGAGCAAATGGGTTACGCTTCCATAAAAAAAAGTGTAGCATTGCAATTAGGTTTCTTTCACAGGACTTTTCAGGGCTCAACACAATAAGGATTTACTTTTTTCTCTGGCCACACCAAACTTATTATTTCCTTGCCACAAATTTTAAATTATGTGTCAAAACAAGCAAAATACTGCTGTATACATGCACTTTTTATTCAACAAAACAGTTGACATTTAAAACATATATTCTCACGCATCTAAAACTATGCAAAGTGGTCTGTTCTGGCTCAAGATCCCAGATCACCAGTTAACTATGCATACAACAACATATTAAAGCAATATTATTGTAAAGGATGATTATTAAACTATAATAACAAAAATAACAGCAAGCAAAAGAAAGCGGGTAAAAAAACATCCCGTGCGCGATAATGAAAGGATGATTTCAAGTGTCGTTGCTTTGAGTAAAGAAACAACACATGAGCTTTTAAACACTCACGCGCATAAAATCATCTTTGAGCGCGACACTTAAGCCCTCGTCAGAGTGAGGAAAGCCTGTTTCACACTGGCGTGATCCTCTCATTCATTATTCACCTGCTTTCTCATGCTCGCGCGAAAAGCTGTTTGTTTGTTTTTGTTTTTTTTTTTTGTTTTTTTGTCAGTCGTGCTGCTTCTCCATTCTAAGATCACATTTGTACGCATATAAACAAATGGTCATAAACTAACAGTCTAATCCAGGGATAGGCAAACTTGATCCTGGAGGGCAGGTGTCCCTGCAGACTTTAGCTCCAACACTAGTCAAACACACCTGAACACACTAATCAGTTCTTCAAGATCACTAGAAAGCTGCTGGCAGGTGTGTTTGATTAGGGTTGGAGCAAAAGTCTGCAGGGACACTGGCCCTCCAGGATCAAGTTTGCCCATCCCTGGTCTAATCTGTAGTGACGACAAACCAGCACTGGCAATTTAAAAATGAGTTTCAACCAGCCAAAGTGGCTAGTGGGAGTGGCTGTCTAACCCGCCACAACCGAAATCTACCCGCATTTGGCGGGTGTTAATGTAAAGCCCTGTGTATAACTGTCTGTATATTTGTGTGCTCTTTATCCAGTTTCTGTTCTAATTTGCAGTTAAATGGAAGAAATAAATAAATTGAAATGGAAATCAAAGTATGAATAGCAGACGTGAACAAATAGATTTTCCCTACCAGCAAATATTAATCCGACACCAAATATAAAAGCAGACACTAACCCGATTTAACATCGTCACCAATGACTAAATCTCCAAAAGACAGATGAAAACATTAGTGAACTGTAGCTAGCTTTGACATGGGCATGAGGGTTATAAATTACTAAAAAACAGCTGCGGGTAAAGTATATTTAACGCAAGTGCTCAGTTTGTGATCACATCTCGGTTTTGTTCTGTTGATATGTAATTTCAAATATTCGTAGCTTAAAACATGGAAATATGATTGCTATTATATGACTACTATGGTGAAGGCTTAAATGAAGCAGTGCTCATAATATCAGGCGAAACAAAAGAAAAAGATAGCGGTGAAACATAACCTGCTTTGTATTTTTGTAGGAAACACAATTTAGATCTTTTAGAGTAAGAGGTGTGTGAGTTATTGCTGTCTATCTCTGAATGTGTCAGGAATATACCCTCACACAGCTTGATCCATGCTGGCATTTCTCCCCTTGGGTTTTAGGTTTTAGAAAGGGAAAAACCACCACCCTGTCCAAACTTTTAGGATACAGGGTATCAGATTTGCACGATCCACATGCACAGCGCTTTGGCTTGCTTCCCTCGCTCGAAAGCTTGACAGAGCTCCCGTGCGTAGCTACAGTTGCTAAGCCACGATTGGTGTGTGGCGGTTTTTGGGTGTGGCTTAGCGTAGGGTCAATTCTTTCTTCATACAGCCGTATATGTGGCTATTACACAACCATAACACAGTGTTATATAGCCTGATACGTTAGTTTATTGGATCGTATTGCTTTCTCACTACAATGGATCCGCTCATGTTCATTTCAATTGAGCAGAGACCACCTCATTCAGGCGATCTCACACAGATTGATTTGGTGTGGATCTGAGCCAGATTGCGGGATTTACATATGCCAAACAAACTGTGCTAACGAGACAGGTTCCAAAACAAACATCTAGGTGTGAAAGCAACCTAAGATGTCAATTGACAAACAGTCGCAGCCAAATTAAACTTTAGTAAAAAGGCAGCACTGGCCCAATTGGGCCAGTAACCATCCTGTCTACAGTCCCGAGTCTCTCGCACGCTGGCCCCAGGCCATTGGACAATCCTTATGGTTGAGCCCTGCTTATTATTAAAAAGGAAACACAAGTTTGATTTATCAATGTCATAACAAATTCCCTTAAATAATGTAGCCTAGTTGGCAGCAAGCATCAGTGTTTATTGAGATTGAAATAAGATTTTTTTTTTTTTAAATTGAGAATGTTATACCATTACTTGTGACTGCTTTGGTGGAGTAATGCAGCCTGTTGGTGCAGTTCTATTTCTGCAGTTCCTCTTGGCAACAGCACACTCGTCATAGACCTCACGGGATGACTGATTGTGAAGCACATTTGTTACCCATGACAAGTCAAGATTTTATCAAAAAAGAAAAAAGAAAAGAAAAAGGAAAAAAATGCACAATTGGACATAGTGGCTTTTAAAACCGACAATAAAAATCGTGTGATGTGTCTGTGGGCTAAAGGGGACTAATTAAAAATATCAAGAATGAGCAAGCATAAGAGCGGCCATTTAAAGTACTAGACAATTCCTCTGAGCGACATGAGTAAATTAATTAAAACTAAAACAACTTTGTTGTCACAGAAGGGAACGGGAGCCAGGTAGTTAGTGTATAAACACAGTTTATTGACTGGAGTAAATGACTGGAGATGCAAACAGTTTAGGGGATGGAGACAGACAAGGAGTCTGGATAGCAGATGATGGGAGATCTTTGTGCAGAACAGGATATCGGGAACCAGATGAGGAAGCAGGACAGAGACCAGATGGGAAACCAAGAGAAACCACACTAGGAGCAAGATGAGGAACACCAGAGATCACTAAAGAAAAAGTGAGGTAAACATTGCAAAGAATATAGACACTGACCATATAGGAGAATGCAATTCTTTCTGTACTGTAAGACAAGGCCAGACACAGAGTGAAGTAAAGTCCAGTGGTGGGTTGGCGCAGGGAGTGTTGAGCATACTTGGCCCAGCTTAAAAATTGATTCCAGTATTCCTGGTGACTGTGGCAGAAAGTTTATAGAAATTGCCCCACATGCTGGATCTTTTTTTTTCAGTCTGTCCATTTGGGGTTGATATCCTGAGGACAAAGTAACAGTCACACCTAGGAGCTGGAAGGCGGCCCTCAGGACCTGGAAGATAAACTGAGAACCTCGATCTGAAATAATCTCTTTGGGCAAACCGTAATTCAGAAACGCATAGTTAAACATCAATTCCGCAGTTACTATGGCAGTGAGTAACCCAGGTAGGGAAATCCATTAGCAAAACTTTGAAAAGCTATCAACAATGACCAGAATACAGGTATTAACTCTCGAGCTGGGGATATCAGTCATTGAAATCTACTCCAAGACCAGCGGCGATTCGGGATTGGCAGAGGTACAAAGTGTCCTGCAGGAAGATAGTGGGGAGTCTTTGTTATGGAACAATTCTTGCACCCCTGCACAAATCTGCCATTCCTGGCAACCAGAAGCTATCTTGAAACAACAAAAGGGTCTTGTTGGCCCCTGGATAACCAGTGTCCAAGGATGAGTGTGCAGAGCAAATCCTTTGAGTGTGCTGACCTTCTAGGAGAAACTGGTGTTTAGGGGGACATCCCAGTAAAGTAGCTGGGGGAACCTGGGCGGAGGCTGGAGGGGTTTCCTATTCGATGGGACTAAGAATCATCTGGGATGGTAGGATGGGTTCTAGGTCAGTGGGGGATTCCTCCATTCCATGATTACGGGAGAGGGCATCAGCTCGGGTGTTCTTGCAACCTGAGAGATACGAAACGGTAAATTGGAACAGAGTAAAGAATAACGTCCACCTAGCTTGTCAGGGATTGAGGCGACGAACTTCTCTGAGACATTGCAGGCTATTGTGGTTAGTGATCACTGTAAATGGGTGAGTAAACCCCTCCAGCCAATATCACAATTTTTCATGTGCCAATTTAATAGCTAATATTAGCTATTAAATATAGCCTACCCTAGAAACCTCTAGAGCTCCTTGACGGTTGAGGGCTGAGGCCAGGACACGATGGCTTCCACCTTCCCCTTGTCCATCTTCACACAATGATTGTTGATAATGAATCACAAAAATTGAACAGATGTTTTACGGAAAGATCACTTCTCAGCACTGAAAAAAACAGGTAGTACTCACAGAGCTGGGCTAGGACTTCCGCAATCTGGTGCGATGTTCAGCCAGGCTTCGGGAAAAGATCAAGCTGTCGTCAATGTAGACAATTACCGTTTTGTACAGAAACTCCCGAAGCATCTCATTCATTAAATCTTGGAAGACTGAAGGAGCATTAGCTAATCAATAGACCCATAGATCTAATCCATGCCCACACTATATTCGTAGTGGCCACTGAGGGTGATGAATGCGGTCTTCCACTCATCTCCCGTCCAAATGTGAATGAGGTTATATGTGCTGCGGAGGTCCTACTTACCCGGGCTCTATGAAGATGTTTCAGGGCCGTTTCTACGTACTCCTCTATGGTCATTTGCGCAGGGATGGATAGAGCATAGACCCTTCTATGGGGCACTAGTTCACCCTAAATGAGGTCGATGGCACAGTCCCATGGCAGCTGTGGTGGTAGTTGGGTAGCACTCTTAATACATTTTTATAGAGTTCTGATATATCGCCAAGCAGTTTTAAAGTAGCTTTTCATAGGTTTGTTTACCTGGAAATAAGATTTACTCAAAAATAGGTAGACTTGTTCACTTCTGTTGTTGTTGATTATCCCTCTATCACTAGCCAGTCAAGTCAACTCTGAAAATGAACACTGAGGTTTTTATTTCTATTCTAGTGCATCCCCATTTTTATTCCTAAATTATTCTTTAAGGCTCTAAATCAACATATTTCTTCATTTATATTGAACAAAAAACGGTGAGAATATACAAAAAGTTATTTCAGAAACTGAAGCTTGAAGGTGGACTTGCTTTTCCTAATTTTTTGTATTATTACTGGGTGAAAAATTTGCACATTAAATTATTCCGGTTCCGCATTCTGGACATTATTTTGGGCTCTGTGACTGGGTTCCAGCATGGGTTAGCATTGAGGAAAGCTCTTGCCTTCCAGTCTCCCTGGCCACATTTAGGCATGGGGCGATAACTGTTTTCAAGGTATACAGCGATTTGGAAAAGTCAAGTTTTTTGTAATATCGTTCCTAAGGTATGTGTAATATTTTTTATTTACTTTTTTTAGGACAAAAGTATTTTCAGCAGAAAAAAATATCCAAACGCCGTTTTAAATTGTAAAGAAATCTGTGTTATTAAAACTAATGAAGACAGCAGAAGTCAATGATTCATTTGAATTATTTAGCCTGACATGTTTACTGCTCCAAAC
>CAIGQZ010032037.1:1148435-1184607 GCA_903798205.1 Danio tinwini | reverse complement strand
TAAAAAACAACATTTTAGAGCAGTAATCACAATACTGTGATACTGTGATATTTTTATCCGAGGTTATCATACCGTCAGAATCTTATACCGGCCCATGCCTAGCTACATTATTATTTGGCCCTCTTACTGCCATATTGGGCTGTACCTATGGAAACTGTATTGAACCCCACTCCTGACAGATTTTGTTTAATTTTAGAGACACTTAGGACTACATTGAACGCCTCTGACTCTATCAATTAATCGTAATCCTGTATTCCTTCCATCACTTAAAAACAAAGCATCTAATGTTTGGCAAAAGGCAGGAGTTTTTAAATACATTTATAATGATAATACTTTTCCTAGCTTTTCACAACTGAAATATCTCTCTTCCATGTAGCGCTGCACAATTAATCAAAAAAAGATTGTGTTCCCGGTTCGACCCTCCACACAATCTTAATTCAACATTTTTACAATTCAGCCAAATATATTTTCAAGTTCAGAAGCATAAAGGCAAGCGCACAAGTCGTCACATTGTTTTATTAATGTTGCTCAACAATGTGGCCACCTCTAAATGGTGTTGAAAGAGTCATATACTGATATATACAATATATTGCTAATGTATAATTCACCCAAAAATGCAATTTCTGTCTCATGATGTATTCACGGCCACGAAAATCACACATTAGCAGACCGTGAACTGTTTGTTTACTAAAGGGCACACCATGAATGATATCTATTTTAGTGAACAGAACCTGCATAGGCAGTGAATAACAGGTAATAAAGTTGTAACTAACAATCAGTCTATTGCAGAGTGATTATTTGGGATGTTTTTAGTTTTTTTCTCCGATTGACGGCAACCATGACATGATCCCATTCTGCAATAAAAGTGAAACCAAAAGCGCACATTTTAGACTTATGATTACAAGTATTTGATGTTTTTTTCTTTTATAGCGAACACAGAGAGTCGTGCATGAGAATAAATGTTTAAAAGTGTCAGTATGTTGAATATAATGCAAGAGGGAATCTGATAATGACAAATGTCTCGTTTTACCAGTGAAAAATAAAATGGTCTAATAATGTTGTCAATGACAGATTGCAAGCATATGTCTCAAACATAATAATTCAACTTCAGAATTATGAATATGAATGAAATATAAATTCTCATATGATCACTTTTCTGTGTATTAATGACCAGAACAAATTTCAATTGTATTTAAGTAAACTATTCCAATTCTATACAAAATTTAGCTTTTTAACCAGCAGTAGACCTACAGATAATTGTATTATTATTGTGGTTTTACCATTTGTTTGAGAAATAGCCAACTCATATGAACCTTTATTTTACATCTACAGAATCGTGAGAAAATCATAATCTTTGCTTTAAGCGAAAAAAACAAACAAACAAAAAAAAACAACGTGATTTTCATTTTAGCCAGAATCGTGCATTTAAGGGGGACCATGCACGTCTTGAAACACCTCCAGACATAAACAAGATAATGTTATTATCTATTATATATCTATTATATATAACGGTTGATCTTCTCTATTTTAATCACTTTTCTGAACATTATTAACCAGCAGTGAGATTCAGATCTAGACATTCTAGATGATGAGACAGAGCCAGACATTGTCTCGGGTTGACACCTCTTCTATTTGTGAACGGCATTCACTTAAGCGGTGTTCACACCAGACGCGAAATGTGCGGATACATTGCAATATTCACGTGTAAACAGAAGCGTGAACATTTTGAGTTTACTCGCTTCATTCGCGCGTCAAGTTCACTTCAGAACAGACGTGGATTCGCATCATGGGCAGAGCTTCTGTCTGCCTGGTGACTGTAGCTTTGTTGCTAAATGGCTAACATGGATTTTATTGAGAGAATAACTGTTTATGTGCTTTATGAAGGCTGAAAAACAGCGTTCATTCATTTGAAGCAGTGTCTGAGTCCACTAGATCCTTTCAGAGGTACACCCAGCTCCGTTTGATGAACTGTTGTCGGTGCAGGCAGGAGGATTTTCCTACAGGACACCAACAACAGGCACTACGTCATAATCACGCCCTCACGATTCACGCATTAAGTGCGTCAAACGCTTAATTCGCACCGCAGGATGTCTATTCACGTCTTTGCATTGACTTAACATGTAAATCACTCGTGCTTGACGCTTCTTCTGCGTCTGGTGTGAACGCAGCATTATTCAGCTAAAATTTGTATATCAAGTATACAGGAGAAAAGGGAGGCTGGCAAAAATGAAAGACAATATTGACCCTAATGTCTTGTTTCCACTGAGTACTGTGTATGAGTGGTTTATTTTGGTATGGTATGGTATAGTACAGATCACCTATTAGGTGTATGTTTCAATGGCCAAAATTATACCCTTTTGGTAGGCATGGTGTATGACAGAAAGCGCCAGTTGACGTCATTCTTGCCCAAAGAACCGTAAAAGTAAAGCTGTATAGGTTGTTCGCGTACCATTCGATTAGCACTTCTCACAAAACAGATGCTGTACAATACACAGAAATATTTATGCATAAATGTTATTTACTAACCTTTCTATGAACAGGATTTGATTATAGCTGCAGACCAATGATAACACGAAAACAGTGAAAACACTCAAGCTTTCTAAGTACTTTTTGATTGCCTCGTAAACAACAAAAAACACAGCAGATTGTTCAGTTGTTCTTGGCATGTGGCTGTTTGACAAGAAGATGATAAGGTTTGAGCTCGGGTCAACCATAGCTCATTATTAAATGTATTATGATACAATGTTTCAGCTGTGTATTTAAAACGCTTTCTTTGGTCTCATTCTTCTCTTTGGAAAAAGTGCACAATCAGTCTTAATCTTCTTGTCCAAAATCTTATTTGGATAATCAGTATAAAATCCTGCTTCTTTTTGTATAATCCTCTTACTTTTGTAAAAGTTGTCAGGATTCTGTATATTCTTTGTATTGTACATGTTTGCTAGAACTGATTTGCTGAAATGAAAATGCAGATCGCAATATTGGTATTTAAGCGCTGGATTTTGAATCGCTGCTGTTCCTGCACAATGTCAAATACACTGGAAACAATATTTTCATATTTGCACTAATCACACTCTCTTTTGCAAATTTAAGAGACAGCCTGAGTTTATTGTGCATCATATTACCAAGCATATGAGCAATGTGCTTACTGCACTGTCAGTGACATGAGTCTGCTCACACGTGACAGTGTATGTTTTATTTCGCAAATTACTTCAGTTGTAGGTTACAAATATCAGTTACAACAATGCAACTAGTTAAATTTTTTTTCGATTAATCTGCCAGCCCTAGATGCAACTACTGGAATTATTGCGCCACCCAGTGGTGGAAAGATGTACAGAAAAATCATACTTAAGCAAAATGACTATTACTTGTCAAAAATGTAGTGTGAGTATTAGTATCTGTTTTAAACACTACTCAAAGTGTGAGTAAATTTAGCCCTTCTAAAAGTAAGCGAGTAGGCTTTTTCATGCTGATAGTGTGCATCCCAGCAGAGTTGAACTGTCAGATAACATCAAGACACTTTGTACCATCTGACTAGTAAGTCAAAATTCACATTATAACAATATATACTCTTGCTCGTCAGACTTAAATCAAAAATCTTTAAATCACCCCATTGAAGCCATGTCAGTTCCTCGTATTATTGAAAAAAGAAGTAAATTGACTATGCGTTGTACAAAAAATATCTAATGTAAAAAAATCTCTGTACCTACAGAGTCAGTAAAGAATGTCAGACACTCGCACCACCAGATGCACAGACACAGTGAACTCCTGGAGACTTGTCAAACCCGGCACACTTCTATGAACCGAACACACATTTATGCTATCCAGGAAAAGCAGAAGTTTTTTTTTCATCCAGCATGTGGTATCAAATTCCATTAAAAGAACTCTCTCCTATCAGGCCTTACTTTACTCAGAGTTTGTCACGGGGGCATGAATGAAATGTTGATGAATGAAATTGAAACTGCTGAAAAAAATGCCAAAAATGTCATTATATTTTTTGAAGTTCAATTTGTGGAAGGCAGTAAGATTCTCAAGTGAACTTGTCTTGTCTCGTTCTCATGAACTCAATCCCATGTCTTGTCTCAAAGAGTAAGTATCTCATCACACCTCTAGTAACTCGTACCTATACGTAAAAATAAATTTAAAGTAATTAAATAGCATTAAAAAAATAGGGGTCTTAGAACTCGCTTGACAGGGCTCATAAAGTGAGTGGGATATTTACATTTGTTTATTTGCTATAAAAGCGCATGTTGATGCTTTTTGTAGTTTTTAAAGGTACAGTTCTAACTTTGTATTAAAGGTCCAAATTGTATTACATAAAATATATAAATATATTCATACATTTTTCTTGTGCTGTAAAGTAAAATATAAAATTGTCTATGTAAAGCATCGTCAATGCACCATGATGCACTGAGATATAGAATTAAACCGAATCGATGGCATGATAATCGTAACTGAATCGTGAGACCAGTGTAGGTTCACACCTCTACAAAATAGACACGTCAACTTTTACTTATTTAAAAAATTTTTTTAATAATTATCAATATCTGGAAAGTTAACGGTTAATATTCGGTTAACAAGCGGTGGTTGTCAGTTGGCAAAATGAACCGAAATAAGCATCCCTAACAAGAAAAAATGTGTTGCCAAGCAAAATATCAAATTGTTTATGGAAAGCATCGCTAATGCACCGTGATGAACTGAGATATCGTATTGAAACGATCACATGATAATTGTAACTGAACCAAACCGTGAGACCAGTAAAGGTTCACATCCCTAGTCTGAACGGTACAGAGAACCAGCTCATTTGCATTTAAAGGCACAGGCTACAAAAACAGCTACAATTTCCTCTTACCCCAAATTTATATTTTCAGCAGAGTAGAATAAATGATCTGATGGGTATTATGAGCTAAAACTCGAAGACACAATCTGGAGTAGGGATGCAACGATTAACCGGTTTCACAATTAACCAAGCTTTAATTCGTCATGGTTAATTAATCGTAAAGGCTTCTCAACACCGCATTTCTGCACAGAACAAAACTGCAGTAACTGTTAGTTTGTACACCGAGACTAATAACCATGCACACTGCATAAACTATGACTGAGGCTACTAAGTAAAGCCTAGTTCACACTACAGGATTTTAAGCCTGATTTGAGCCCGATTTGAAAGTTAACGAGCTCGCCGACAGATAGGGCTGTGATCGGGGAAAAATCTGCAGGTGCTCGGCAGTCTTTATGTGTGAACTACTGAACAACATGTCAAAGAGGCTCGCTGAAGTGTCGCTGACACCTTGCAGACAGAAATTCAATATCTAGCATGCTGAATATTCCAGAATATTCCAGAGCAGATGTAATGATGAGCTCCAGCCAATGAGAGAGCATATCAACATGAGCTGAATGGCCGTGTGTTCAGGAGCTAAAAAGAAACGTCTGTGATTGGCTAGAATGGGCATCGATGCACTCGCTTCAGTCTGTGTTAACACAGATATGAGAGTAGGCTATATTAATAGTGGAACTAGAATTCTGTAACTTTTAGAATTACCATAATGGTCAATAATAATCCATTATTTTAATAATAATAATAATCCAATATATAATAATACCATAATAATCACATTAACAGTCAAAGCTTTTATTGAGATATTAAAATTAAGCTTTGAATGTCTGTCATCATATTTTATGACAGCATTACCCTAAAAATATTATCTTTTTTGGTAATACAGCCTATAAATATATAGTTAAGATACTAGAACACGCAAAGGTCTGAGCCTCACTTTCATTTTCACTTTCAAACAGGAGCTAATTCGCGACACAGAATATGCTGTTTTGAAAGATATAGCTGAAGTAAATTTATGTTTTTGCTATCAGACAGTTGTTTATTTTAGCAGGAAGTTGCTAGGCAAAAAATATATGCATATATAAAGTCACAGCAAAGAGAAGCAGACATGCATGCAGTCGTTTTGAACAATATGGTAATTAAAGGTAGAAATGCTCAGTACTTTACTGTTTTGTAATTTAAAAAATAACAGTGTTAGAAATAAATACACAGATATTTAGAAAACATCAGGGTGTAATAGATATGTTAAAAACTCTGTGTATCTTTCCACTTGAACTTTGCAGATGAGTGATTGATCCGCTGATGCATCAGCTGACTGATGATGTTTTTAAATGCTCCCTTGAAAGCTTGAAACGCTGTCAGTGATGTAATCAGCACACAAGCAGCCAATAGTGTTCAGCTTTTTCTGACGACTCCTCCCTCAAAATTTCATTGGCTGTGGTTTGGTAGCTTGACTTAACTGTTGGCTAACGAGTTATTGTCAGATAATGTAGTGTGTGACCCCCCTCTTGTAAATCATTTACATAGGATTCGCTAAGTGTGAACACCACAGTGATTAAAAGACACAAAATCAAGTCATGTAGTGTGAACGGCACAGCGATCTGCCGATGTTTAAAATCTTGTAGTGTGAACTAGGCTTAAGGCAAGCTTGTGTAAGTTCATTTTTCCAATGGAGGGACACGCATGCGACGCAACGCGCTCACGCTTTTCAGGAGCACTACTTGGGGTGCGGGCTTTTGTGACCGTGGGAACTGCAAATGGCTGAAGTTTAAGGAAGAAGCAATGAAAAGTACACAGGTTTGCAAGCCCACTTTAAGTGACAAATATTGGCGCCGATGAGAGCGATCATGCGGTGAATGTTGATCCGCCAATCGAGACCAATCGAGTGATTTTGGAGAGAGTGCTAAAAGACTGGTGGATCAGCTGTCTAATGGCCCGAATCTCGATGCGTTGCATTCACTGCGTGTTTAGCACAAATGTCCACTAAATGTAAAATCTAACAGTGTATAGATCTTTGCCAAAGAAGCTCGACTTTACTAAGTTCATACTGAAACTTTAGCTCATGACAAAGAACGGTACTGTGCAGGTGGTAATCGCGAGAACCCTGCTCTGTCCCACTTATATATTGGGTCAGCTGACTCACCTGCTTTTTTCCACAAACACAGAAAAATGTAAATCAGCGCATAACAAGACTGAGCATTTAAAATGACACAAACTCAAACCAAAACTTTTAAATAGTAGAAGTAAGACTTTTCTACCTTTCTTTTGTCCGATCTTTCTGGTTATTAAATTGACATGCATATAAAAACAATAGTGCAAAATCTCTATTTCTTACTGCAATGCTTCATTTTTGTTTGAAGCAAACCCTAGATTTTTTTTCATAATGTAACAGTAGAACTTTTTATAGCAGATAACTCACATTCAAGCACATTCAGGGTAGCATGATAATGTTATTCATTGTTGTTAGTATTATTGACGTCATCGACATCATTAATATTTTATATTCATTTTGGAATTATTGCACAAATATCAATAAGTGATTACAGAATTAGTTAGTTGTTTCTGTTTTTTGTTAGTCCTGATGTTGCGATGTTGTTTTCAAATACAATAAATCTGTAATATACAATTTTCAGTGGTGCTCATTGATTTTTGGTAGGTACTACTAAATTTTTTATGGTGCTCTAAAAATTTTGGAAGTTTGAAGCAACAGTGCTACCAAGTAAAAAAAAATCATTTCAAGCCCTGCATTAGACAAATACTATTTTTTATTTATTTATTAATTGTTCTGTCATTTATTTACAGTGTAAAAATTATGTATGTTTAAATGTCAAAAATTTTACTTATTTTTAAGCACAAAGAAAGAAATGAGCTATTAATTGTTTTTAATATTATTATGTGCTGTAATAATTGGTTACTAAGCAGCAATAAATAACACTTTAAAATATGAGTTTTCATGTGATTTTCTAAACTAGTAGTGTTTTGAAATTAATGAATGCATAACAATCATGATAACCATGAAACCGTGATTATTTCTCAGACTATAATCGGACAACCAAAGTTTATAATCGTTGCATCCCTAATCTGGAGACACCAAAGACTTCACTTACATATTGTAAAAAGGGTGAAATAGGAGAATTTTAAAGAGAAATTATTTTTTTTCTTTAGGTTTTCTCTTTATTTTTTTACTATTATTATTATTAGTGCAGTGCATACTTAAAATGTTAATAATAACGGGAAGTATTATTTAATTTTACTTTTTTAAATTTACATGGCAAGAATTTTTCATTTACCAAATATTTAGAATATTAAAAAAACGTAAACATCATAATCGTATTATTATAATCATAATAATTATTACTTGTTTGTTATTATTATTTATTAAGGTTGGCAGTATTACTAACTGAAACAACTGAGTGTAGACTGCACCAGCCATAATTAATTCAGTATCACCATATCGAAGTAATGCCATTTGATCATGTCACTGCATTGTGATAATATATGCTTAATGTTACCAGTTCAAATAAGCTGCTGAAGTTCCTCTGTTTATGGGTTGTTTGTTCGGCAACCTTCATCTGCTCCTCTTCATCTTTGTCACCTTCCTTAATAAGCTTGTGCTCTTGTAACACGGCCTGAGCGCGTTGTTCGCCCTTCAGCCTACGTAGAGCGCGACTCGACATGTTGGACGTCAGCACAACTTATCAATAACCACGAATCTTGCCCATACGATCTAGCGCACTCCTCTCACAAACTTGCATTGAAGCGAAAAGGCTTACTAGTCCTCTACCCCTTCCTGCTCTTCTTCTTCATTTGGCTTAACGGCGAATTGCGAACTAACACTCAATAAAGCGCTGCCACCTACTGCGATGGAGTATAAAGAGAAGTCCATCTCTTATTTTTTATTGCATATGAACACAAAAAAATACAAATTTCACAATAGGCCTACGAAATCAGTACATAAGTAGAATTGAAAACAAAAAAGGAAAATAAATAGTATGAGGTACAGTTTACTTGTCTATTTCAAATTTGCTGATAATATTACAGGTCTGAGAGTCTTTTTTATTTATATGTATATACCATATATACCAACACACAACCACTTCACATATGAACCACTTCTCATATAACCACCAATTGAATAATTTCTATATCATAATCATTCACATATATCATTATATAACTTCAATCCAAAATATCTTTCTATAAATACAATAAAAAATAAGACAATTTGTTTCTTTTACATTACGACAAATTTCACAGGAGTAGTCCATCTTTAATTTAAGATGTTCCAATATATGTTTGACTGGATAAATTCTATGCAATATTATAAACATCCTTTTCTTTGTTATTAAGAAAGAATTTATCAACTATTGTCCAACCTTAGACAAAAATAAGTCTGCAAGTACTGATGACCAGAAAAAAATATCTAGCTGTAGGATTTATTTGGAATGCTATTAGTTATATTGTTCAAATTCGATTTTTGCTACATTCATTTTTAAGAAGAGATTTAAAACATTTTGAGGTAGCCTAAAATTCATTATAATTGCATAATCTCTTGGCATAATTGCAATTTTAATTTTGTCAACAATTTGTGTATGATAACATTACTACTGATTAACTGACTAACCAAACGTATATTGTTTTAAAACAAGTTTTATAAAATGTCTCTGTTAATTCAAACGTAATACATTATAGGGGAAAGCTATGCTTGGGCCAGTTATATATTATGGTGACACAGTGGCGCAGTAGGTAGTGTTGTCGCCTCACAGCAAGAAGGTTGCTAGTTTAAGCCTCGGCTGGGTCAGTTTGTGTTTCTTTGTGGAGTTTGCATGTTCTCCTTGCATTTGCGTGGGTTTTCTCTGAGTGCTCTGGTTTCCCCACAGTCCAAAGACATGCAGTACAGGTGAATTGGGTAAGCTAAAATTGTCCATAGTGTATGAGTGTGTATGGATGTTTCCCAAAAATGGTTTACAGCTGGAAGGGCATCCTCTGCGTAAAACATGTGCTGGATAAGTTGGCGGTTCATTCCGCTGTGGCGACCCTGGATTAATAAAAGGACTAAGCCGAAAAGAAAATGAATGAATAAATATAAATTATTATTATTTATTTATTTTATTTTTTATTGGGGGGGGGGGGGGGGGGGAAGAAGAAGAAGAAGAAGAAGAAGAAGGAGAAGAAGAATTGTGTAATCCAAATTTTGGTCTGTGCATCATCTGATAATTCAATTATTGCATTTAGTTTGGAAAACAAAACATGAGAACAATGCAAATATTTAGTTTTTCTTTTTATTCTATTGGTAGAAAAACAAAAAATTCAACTGTTATCATGTTTTCAACTCAAAACGGAAAACCAAAACAGAAAAAAAAACTAAATAATGAAACATTTTTTTCTCATTTGTTCACAACAAATAACAATCCAATTTCCAAGTGTGGGCAGCCACGAAATGCCCCTATCTGCAGAATAGTCAAGTAGGCTATGTAGTTTAATTTTCATAGCCAGGCCAGTTTTGTTAATTAATGTGATTTTCTATTACAAAGTGATTTTAAAAAATCTAATTTTTTTTTGTAACATAAATGCATTAATCTATTAAACACACCTGATCAAACTAATTGAGTGCTTTAGGGCTTGTTTGTAACCTACAAATAGGAGTGTTGAAGAAGGGCTGGAACTAAACTCTGCAGGGCTGCAGCCCTCGAGGACTTGAATTTGACTTCCCAGAACTATAAGGTATACTATTATACAATATACCATACTTTACTGTAGTAAAACAAAAGTTTTGTAATTAATACTGCGTAATACTGCACTACACTACGTAATACAGCACACAATATTTGTCATTGAAATAACGCTAGTGAAATGAAGCAGTGCGAGTTGTGCTTACTCTTGTAAAGGCGTGATTATGACGTATCACCTGTTGTTGGTGTCTTGGGAGGAAATCCTCCTGCCGACACCGTCAGCAGTTCATCAAACTGGGCTCGCCTCAGTCGGAAGCACCGCTAAATGCTTCCATCATCCAGGTTAAGTTTCTGGAGGAGTTTATGAACCCACAGAGCTAGGTGCACCTCTGAAAGGATCTATTGGACTCAGACACCACTCCAAATGAATCTACAATGTTTTTCAGCCTTCATAAAGCACATAAACACAATTATTCTCTCAATAAAATCCATGTTAGCCATTTAGCAAAGAAACTAGTCACAGGGCTGACAGAAGCCCTGCCCATCATGCGAATCCGCGTCTGTTGTAAAGTGAATTTGACGCGCAAATGAGTCATCAGTGTTGCACTTAAAAATGTACCACAACAAAGGTTTTGTTTCCATTTTCCACAGAGCACAGCTGCGTGTGGGCCCACATTGCAGATTACAGTGGTCCGCTAACACGCAACAACAATATGTTTGTAAGTAAAAATTTTTAGCTGAGAGCTTTTAGCATCTGGAAATGGTGAAATCCAGTTTGTGTTGATTGTACTGTCTACAGATTTGGTAAATGTGTGATCAGTGTTCTTTGTATATGTTTATTCAGATGGCAAAGTTAGTTAGTATTGTCAGCAGTAGTATACTTTCAGTTTTTGAATACATACCTTAGTCAAAATGATTTAGTTACTAAGTTTACAGTACGGTAATATCACTAATATAGTATGGACTGAAAGATCCACTGTAGTTGCTGTAAACACCTTAATCAAACTATTACTGTTTAGTAGGATTTTCTGCATGTGTGATTTTCACCGCATTTTGTAACAGTCTATACACAGACAGCTGTTTAACGCTATTCTCAGCATCTACCGAGTCTCTGCATCGACAGAGAAATGCGGAGGGTTTTCCCCTCCATATGGCGTGTGGTATCCCATTCCATTAAATGATTCCATTAAGTGATTCATTAAAACATCACTCTTCCAGCTGTTCCTTGCATCAAATATCTTGTTTGACATGAGGGGCATGCATGTTATGTTCTTGAATGACAGTGAAAATGCCAAACTGCAGGTAAAGTCCACATATTAAGAATGATACACCCAAAATTACATGAAACTCCAGAGGAAATGTGGATAGCGTGGCAATGACATTAATCAAATTATTTGCTATAACATAAAATGGGATCATGATTGGAACATTCAAAAAGCAGCTCATGTAAACACCTTAATCATATTATTGTTTTATTCATTCATTCATTTATTCATTTTATTTTCGACTCAGTCCGTTTATTAATCTTTAGTCACCACAGAGAAATGAACCGCCAACTTATCCAGCATATGTTTTACGCAGCAGTTGCCCTTCTAGCTGCAACCCATCACTGGGAAACACCCATACACTCTCATTCACACACATACACTATAAACAATTTTAGCTTACCCAATTCACCTGTACCGCATGTCTTTGGACTTGTGGGGGAAACGGGAGCATCCGAAGGAAACCCACGCGAACATGGGGAGAATATGCAAACTCCACACAGAAATGCCAACTGACCCAGCCGAGGCTCGAACCAGCAACCTTCTTGCTGTGAGGCAACAGCACTACCTACTGCGCCACCGCGTTGCCCTTGTCTTATTCAGATTAAGGCAAATCATTCTATTACCGATGTCCTTGTAAACCCACTTTCCTGACTTTTTGTGAAAACACCCTGCTGAGACTGTTGAGACTAATAACAAATGGCCATCGAATCTTGTATTGTAGGGTATTTTACTGTAGATATGACAAGAACATAGCACAATGTATTTGCTCTAGGCTTCTCACAGTGGTCAGATCACTCATCTTCACGTCATGTGCAATCCCACCCCCAACAATTGATACAGTGTTTGAAGGGGAGTTGATTGACAGCCACATATCAACATGTCTTCATAGTAACACTTATAAACATATCCACAAGATAGGACTTGCGCAACACAACTGTGATTAAAAGATCTATTCAGCTCTTTATGATCAGCTGCACCTCAAGAATGACTTTTACAAGTTTAAAATCTTTTTAAAGCAGTGCATGTTTGTAATACAGTAAAGTCAGTAAAATCGCTATGTATTTCATTACCACAGCAGCATGTCAGTACAATTAAAAAAGAAGACGCTTCAATCCAGTACAGTTAAACGTGTGCACTGTGTGTGTGCATAAACTTTCTAATGATATTGTGTTGTGACTCATCATTGCAGAAATGCTTGAATGAACTTCACAACAAATACATCAAATAATCATTGGGAAAGTTTTAACTATAGTATTTCTCAAAAATAGTTGATCAGCGTCCTTATTATGTCACTGTGCTGTTTATCTGACATGAGACGCAGCAGGAGATGGAGACATGCATCAGAGCAATAACGAGATCTCTATGGCTCTGACACACACATGGGAATGGTAGGTGGGGAGAACTAGCTCATTTGCATTAAAGGCACAGGCAACAAAAAATGTGCTCGGAGTTGAAAATTCCCATATTCAGAAAGGAATAATAAATAATATCATGAGTATTTTGAGCTGAAACAGACACATTTCAGAGACACAAAAGACTTATTTTAAATAAAAAAGGGTTCAAATTGGTGCCCTTTAAATAATTATTATTTATGGTTTAAACTTAAAATAATATAAGGTGCCACATACATGTATACTGTGGATTGTTCAAAACTATACATATTAACTACATGGGCACACTAATATGATGTCCACACCAATACATATAATAGTAATGAATGCATTTACACTTGAGAATACCTTGCATATTCATATAAACTTGAGGCATTCACCCACTCACTTAAACTTATAAACTCACTGCATATACACCCACAACAACACACATATACAGTGGGTAACAGTTCAATATGACCATTACCACCGCATGTGACGCCACACGATCTAGATCCAACAAAATTACTGAAAGTGTTGCTACCTGTAGTAAGAGAACCTCTTCTTGATGTTATCAACTCTTCTGGGGGGAACCGGAGTGGGCGGATTAATGGCCGTATAAAAAACAGGCTTTAATTTAGAAACATGAGATAAAGGAATGGGTTCTCCCATACACAGGAGGAAGTTTAAGGCGGACTGCCACTGGACTAATAATTTTGAAAGCCACACTTTTTGACCAACGGTGTAAATGGGAGGCTTAGACCGGTGGCGATTGGCTTTAGCCTTGGTGCGCTCACCCACTTGGAGAAGGGTCTGTCACCTCGGGACAAAGGCGTGGGTGGAGGGGACCGTGACTTCAGATTCCAGACTGGGAAAAACAGGCGGCTGATAACCTAACTCAAACGGAGATAGGCCCATAGCTGACACTTATAATGAGTTATGTGTGTACTCTACTCATGAGAGCTGCTGATTATAGGAAGAGGGATTCTGAGATACCACAGACATCACAACATACATTCAAGATCTTGTTGCAAGCTGTTGTTGTGATCATCTAAAATTGTTGCAATCTGTTGTGTTGTTTCATCTTCTGACATTGCATTTTGTTGTATTTTATTTTGCCATTCATATTTTTTTCCTTTTAGTTTACAGGCAAAGGAAAAAAGTTATCCTAAGTGAAAATAGATTTTAGGTTTTCTAAAGCAGGGGTATCAAACTCAGTCCCTGGAGGGCCGTAGCCATGCACAATTGTGTTACAACCCAGCTTCAACACACATATCTGTAGGTCTCAAACAAGCCTAAAGGACTCAATTAGTTGGGTCAGGTGTGTTTAATTAGGGTTGGACCTAAACTGTAAGAGCTGCGGCCCTCCAGGAACTGAGTTTGACACATGTGCTATAGTTATAGAAAACTACAGCATTGGATCATTTGTTCATATTACTACAGTTGTTGTGTTACCATAGCTCGCATTGCTGTCAGCGTGCCTTTTTTTCTCGTCTTCTTATGATCTAATTTATGTTTTCATTAGTGATACTTATCGTCATCTGTACCTCCTTGATTTTCGCTCCTATTTAGTTCCCTTTTGTCTCCTTGTATTTTGTCAAACCGTCTTGTGTGTTTATTACCTTACTCTCTCTAGACCTGTTTGGTTCTGTCATGTCTTGTTGTGTATTTAGACCCCAAGAAGCTTAGTTTTGGTTTCGTTTCACCCTCTCTGTTGATCTCTCTTCTACTCTGTCAGGCCAATCGCCTGGTGTCAGACAGCTTAGCCAATATGCACTGTGCTCGGATTCCACCACATGTAGCCGACCACACACCGTCTGCTTGCCTTCAATCAACTGCTGCGCCACCCACGAAGCTCAGGCGTTGTTCACGTTTCACAGAACTACTTAACAGCCTTTGTCTGTTGCCATCTGAATAAAATTTTTTATTCCTTTTGTACTTTTGTTCCTCAGATCTAGGAGTTTTTGATTTCCTTGAGAAATTAATAAATCTTTTTTACCTGCATACTGAACCTGTGTTTTTTCCCTGACACATTTTGCATGTTTAATAAATATTTTTGAATTAAAATATATTCTTTATGCGGCACATTACTTAGTGGACGTAAATGCATTTGTTTTACTTATAATATAATATGATAATAATATAATTTTACTTATAATATAATGAAGATAATTCATCATTTATATTTTTCTTTAGAACTTGATTGTACTCCATAATCTGACAGATTAATTAGCTGTAGGCTATAAAACAGTCGTCTGAAATGGTGTCATACAGTGTTATGCCGGATTTCATAAATAGCCTTACATTTACCAACACAGATTATATTTGAATTATTTGGAAGTAATTAGCATTTTTCTCCTGTAGAAAAACATCATAAGAACAATGCTTAGTGACTCAATGTATTACAACAATGTTTTTTAAAAGACGAAACTTTTTATTGATATAGTACACAACGAGCACAAGTGGTCAGAACACAATCGACTAGCAGGTAATGAAGTATTAAGCGTTCACCCCAAGAAAAGCCTGTCTAAGCAAAATGCTAGCAGGCATCTGTTGTGCCAACTCTTTGCCCTTATTTGGTAACCCCTGGTTGGTGCGATGACACGCAAACAAAATGGCCATAATTGGCCACGCCTACTTGTAGCTTCATTTGCGCTCTTCAGAAACCTATGGGTGATGTCATGAGTACTACATCCATATCACTCTGTCACAGGTGGTCTTGAACCCAGGTCTCTGGTGTGGAAACTGGTGAGTGAACCACTAAAGCCAGAAAACAAGGATTTATTTAAAAAAAAGTAAACTTAGATTCTTTTCAAAAATGATATAGCAAAACAGGCAACTTAGGTTCTTCTCAGAATGAGGTATATATTTTAACAATATAATAAACATACAAAGAAAACTCCATGAGGGGAGAAAACAAATAGACAATAAAGTGCAGGATGGTGACAGGACCCCCTCCTTTAGGATTGGCCCCTGACGTTCCTACCAGAACACCCTGACCTCTGGGCATGAAACTCCCAGATTAAACTAGGGTCCAGGATGACTTTGGCAGTAATTCAGGAGCGCTCCTCCGGCCCATAGGCCTCCCAGTCAACCAGATACTGAAGTGAGTTCTGGACCCTCCTGGAGTCCAGTATCCGGTGGATTGTGTTGGCTGGCTGACCGTAAATGATCCTGGGAGTTGGAGTGGGTCTGCGAGGGGGGCAAAGGGAGAAGACAAGACAGGTTTTAATAAAGAGACATGAAATGTGGGATGTTTTCTAAGTGAACAAGGAAGAAATATACAATAAGGAACGGTTAACTTTCCTGACTATTCTAAATGGCCTGATGAACTTCTGGGACAATTTTCTGGACTCAACCAGGAGTGGAAGGTTCTTAGTGGCCAACCAGACTCTCTGATCAGCATGGAAAACAGGGGCCCTTCGACAACGTCAATTAGCCTGATGCTGGTATCTCAGGGAGGTTTGAAGGAGAGTATTTCTAGCTCTCCTCCAGGTTAGTCGACAGCATCAAATGAATCGTTGAGCTTAGGGAACTCCCACCTGCACCTCCTCCTCAGGAAACAATCAAGGGATTTAAGCAAATTGGCATTCAAAAGGGCATAGTCCAGTGGCTGTGGACTTGAGGGTGTTGTGGGCGTATTCAACCCACATTATGTAAGAAGACCATGTGGTGGGGTTATTGACTGCCATGCACCATAGAGTGGTTTCCAGATCATGGTTAACTCGTTCCGTCTGATTGTTAGACTCAGGATGGAACCCAGATGATAGGCGGACAGTGGCCCCAAAGAGTCTGCAAAAAGCCCCCTAGAACCTGCACAAAAATTGTGGGCCTTGGTCAAATACAATATCCTAGGGATGCTAAATACTCTGAAAACATGGCTCATTATGAGCTCAGCCGTCTCCTTGGCTGATGGTAACTTGGGCAGGGGAATGAACCGAGCAGCCTTAGAAAATTGGTCCACCACCACCAATATCACAGTGTTGCCCTGGGAGGGTGGAAATCCCATAATGAAGTCCAGGAAGAGGTGTGACCAAGGTCTGTGGGGAACAGGTATAGGATGGAGCAGCCCCTAAGGTTGCTGGTGTGATGATTTCCCCTGGCAACATACTTGGCAGGCCTCCACATAACCGTTAACATCTTCCTTCATGGAAGGCCACTAAAAGCGATGTTGGAGTGTGGTTGCTTTAGAGTGCGGGTGCTACCTTGGTGATATGTAAAGCTACTCAATGGGGACTCGTGACCCCACTGCTAGACCTGGGCTTGCGCTGATCGAGGGACATACAGAGCACCCAATGACCCACTGCCTGGATCAGGTTCCTTGGTTTGGGCCTGACGGACCACTTGTTCCAGATCCCATCTAAGGGGAGCAACAATCCTTGAACTAGGAATAATGGAAGAAACAGGTTTTTTCTGTGTTTTAGGAGAGTTGGCTCGGGACAAGGCGCCTTGCTTGAGATTCTTGGAAATCTGTTAAAAAACAGAGGCCATTGAGCCTGCCGACGGTTCAGTTGCTTGGCCTGCTAGAGATATTCCAGGTTCTTATGGTCTGTAAGAACCTGGAAAGGATGTTAAGCACCCTCAAGCCAACGGCGCCACTTTTCCAAGGCCAATTTTATAGCAAGCAACTCTCGATCCCCCACATGGTAATTGCGCTTGGCATTAGACAGGCAACGTGACATGAAAGCACAGGGGTGTAGTCTTCCATCCTCATTCCTCTGTGATAAGATGGCTCCTACACCCACTTCTGAGGCATCCACCTCCACCAAGGGTCTGTCTGGATTAGGGATAGAGAGAATGGGAGCTGAGGTGAATCAATACTTGTAATCCTGGTAGGCACCTGCTGCTTCAGGACCCCAGTCAATCTTGACTCCTCCTCCCTTTGTCAGCGGTGTCAAGAGACCCACCACAGAGCTGAAATTCCTGATAAACCTCCTGTAAAAATTTTCAAAACCCACAAACCATTGCACCTCTTTTACTGTGGTTGGAATAGGCCAGTTAAGAACAGCCTATGGTCCATCTCCAGGTGACCAGGGGTGACAATGTACCCAAAAAAACCTAGTCTGAGCTACATGAAACTCACATTTTCTGGCTTGACAAAGATGATTTTCAAGGAGTGTTTATAGAACCCTGCTGACGTGCTCACCATGCTCCTCCACTGACTGAAATATTAGTGTATTATCCAGATAAACGAATACAATTGAATTCAACATGTCTTGGAGGACATCGTTGATAAGTGCCTGTAACACAGCAGGGCCATTGGTAAGCCCGAAAGGCATCACTAGATATTCATAGTGGCTTGTGGGGGTGTTAAAGGCTGTCTTCCATTCATCTCCTTGCCGTATCCGCACCAGATGGCTGGCGTTGCGAAGGTCCAGCTTAGTAAAAATGGAAGCTCCTTGCAGCAGCTCAAAAGCAGTAGCCATAAGAGGCAGGGGATATTGATTCCGAACTGTTATCTTGCTGAGACCTTGGTAATCGATACATGGCCTATGCCCCCCATCCTTCTTCCCCACAAAAAGGAAGCCAGCACCAGCTGGGGAAGTGGAGGCTTGGATCATGTCAGTTGCCAGGAACTCCTTGATGTTAGCATTCATAGCAGCCCCTTTAGGGGGAGATAAGGAGGGGACTTGGCCTCTGGGAGGACAGGAACCAGGGAGAAGGTCAATTGCACAGTCGTATGGGCGGTGAAGTGGCAAAGAGTTGGCTCGAAACTTACTGAACACTGCCTTAAACTGATGATAGACAGTGGGAACTTGAGACAGGTGTACAGACTCTTGAGGCTCTGGATTAGGGGTTGAGGGGTTCTGGGTTAAACAGGTGAAGTGACAAGAGGGACTTTAACCTAGAATGGAACCGGTAGATCAGTTGATATGGGGATTATGTCTGTCCAGCCAGGGATGACCTAGAATGACAGGATACTTGGGAGAGTCAATAAGGTAGAAAGTCTCCTCTTGCTGATGTTAAACAATGGTAAGTTTCAGTTATTTTGCCAGGTTCTAGGGGCCTACCATTCAATGCAGTTACTGCCTGGGGATGAGGGAGAAGGTGCGTAGGGATCTTAAGTATCTTGGCCAGGGACTGATCTATGAAATTACCTGCAGCACCTGAATCAATCATTGTCTGGATTGGAAACTGGTGGCTCTCCCAGGACAGAATGGCTTGAAGTGCTAGAATGGTGTTGGCAGGGGGAGCTTTTATTTACCCATCACAGTCCTCCTGTAACTAGGTGAGGACCATCGTTTCCCGACAGTTCTGGACAACTGGACCTGAAAGTGACCAGACGTACCTCAGTAAAGGCATTGTCGCTCAATTGCACATTGAGGGACATTGTTATTCCCTTTCACTGGGAGAAAGTCTGGAATAACCTAGCAGCATATCTTCTGGAGGATCAAGAGCCTGTTCATTGACTGGGAGGAATCTGACTGGTGGGCCATGAACTGGGGATACAGGTTTACGAAGAGGAGCTTGGGACTGAGATGCTCTGCCTGTGATTATCAAGATGAATGGCCATATTAATAAGGGATTCAAGGTCTTTGGCTGGTTCCGGGTGGCCAACTTATCTTGAAGAGATTCAGCTAATCCTCCTTGAAAGCAGACCCTCAAGGTTTTGTCATTCCATCCACTCATTCAATTTGCGTCATTACATTGCCTGCTGCAATGGCTTGAAACTCAATGGCGAAGTCTGCAATGCTGTGGTAACCTTGATGGAGAGTAAGCAGACGTTTGGAAGCCTACTGTCCACTAACTGGATAATTGAAGACCAGCTTAAACTCCTTCTCAAAGGCTGTGTATGACTTGCAACAACTAGTCTGAGACTGCCACACCCCAGAGGCCCAAGATAATGCCTTTTCAGTCAGAAGGGTAATAATATAAGCAATCTTCGAGTGGTCAGATGAGAAACTTGAGGGCTGAAGCTCAAAAGTGAGCGAGCACTGGGTGAGAAATCTCTGACAGGAACTAGGATCTCCAGAGATTGGCTAGGGGGTGGAAGTCAGGGCTCTGCAGCAGCTACTGGAGCTATGGGAGGGCTGTTGGTACTTAGAGGTGGTGCAGCAGCAAAAGAAGAAGCACCAGGGAGACTTTCAAAGGGCTGCCAAATGCAGGACATGACATCAGCAAATAAGTTTTGAGTGTTTTGTCATCAACTCCTCTTGATGACAAAGGACCTCTTATGGCTCGTTTCCACTGAGTGGTACAGTACGGTACGGTTCGGGTCGGTACGGGTCACCTTTATCAAGCTTGTGTTTCCATTACAAAGTGTACCCTTTTGGTGGGCGTGGTGTACTACAGAGAGTTTCAGTTGACGTCATTCTCGCTCGAATAAATGTCTACAGTAAAGCTGTACAGTTCGTTCACATTATATGAGAAGCTCTTCTAACAAAACAGATGCTTTAAACATATTAATACTTGTTTATAAATGTTTATTACTAACATTTCTATGAACATGATTTGATTATAACTGCAGATCAATGACAGTGTGACAGCCTACTGTAACGTCTGCAATTATATAAAATAAATAAATAAATGCAACATATATGAACACATACAGACCCTTACAGTCTCCGATGTGTTACTAATTACAGATAAACGACACACAGCATACATTAAGTCCTTATTTGAGTTTGGGAATCCTTGTAATCCTGTCGGGCTTCTCCTTTTTTTCCGCGCTTCACTCTCGTGTTTGTCCTTTTCTTTCTGAATGGATCAGATGTCGAAGACGCTTCATTAATCACACACGCACGTTATTATTATCAGCTCAAGAAGTTTGTTATATCAAATCTAGACGCGAACGCGAGCTCCCTGGAGAAAGCAAAAAAACCACTCGCACTTTTAGACGGCCTCATAAAACAACAACAGGACACGGCAGATTCTTGGCTTTGTGGCTGTTCATCAAGACAACGACAAGGTTTGTTTTGAGCCCAGGTCATCCATGTATCGTTATTATATGCATATAGTTGTCTCGGCTGTGCATTTAAAAACATGGCAGCTCCATTGTTTTGATTCTGGCTAGCTCCACGAGATCGTGACGTATCTCTGTAAACCAATCAGCGTTCAGCTGCGCGTGTAGCTCCACCTTTGGGTACCCTTTCTCGTCTTTGGTACCCTTTCGAAAGGGTGCCGAAAAAGTGGTACGGTACGCTTTGACAGTGGAAACGGCCATAAAAGCGTACCGACCCGTACCGTACCACTCAGTGTAAACGGGCCTTTAGTGGCACTGTAAGGAAATTTCATGACAATGACCACCAACAGAGTGTCTCTGGGTCCTTGTCTGATTTGTTTTTTTCTGTCATGGGTGCGTTTTGAACCCGAATCTCTGGTGTGGAGACTGGTGAGTGTGTCACTAAGCCACAGGGGTAGTTGCGTTGGACCCAAACAAAAACACTCCATGTAGGGACCTAGAAAACAAGGATTTATTAAAAAAAGACAACTTAGGTTCTTCTCAGAATGAGGTATATAAAATATTTTAACAGTATAATAAACATACAAATAAACCCCACAAGGGGAGAAAACAAATAGACAATAAGGCAGCAAGCAACAGGGAAAATAACACAGTTTTACTACACGTAGCTCAGGAGATCAAGGGAACGCAAGGCAAGTTAACTGGGGCTGACTCAAAAACCGAGTCGGGAACACAAAAAAGGTAACAACTTAAATAAAAAGGCTGGAACAAGTCACAGGTGATCGAAATTAGGTAAACAAGAACACATGAGGAAGAACTAATGCAGAGGGGAAACACGAGGACCTCTAGGGGAATGGAGACAAAGTGCAGGATGGTGACACACTGATTCTGTGACCTTCCTTGGATCGATTATTTCAGCAGAGGGTATCAGCATTGACTCTGATAAGGTACGTGGCATGAACAAATGGCCTGTTCCTGAATCTGGCACATCAATCCAGCGTTTTTGGGGTTTTCTCATTTTTACCTAGTTTTTCTGTAATATTAGCGAGATTGCAGCTCTGCATACAGCGTTAACCTTGGTAAATCACATTTTGTTTGGTCCAATTCCACACAGCGCACATTAGATTGCCTCAGGGGTATGTTTGCGTCCGCTCCCATTCTTACTACTCCTGACCTTAAGAGAGAATTCATATTTGAGGTTGATGCATCAGAGTTAGGTTTGGGTGATGTTCTTTCTCAACACTCCACTGTCGATGACAAGATTCACCTTTGTGGGGGTTTTTTCACATCATCTCTTTCCTGCAGAACCTAAATATGACGTAGGTAACCGCAAACTACCAGCCATCCGTCTTGCTCTTGGGGAATGACATCATTGACTAGGGGGTGGACCCATCCCGCTTATCGTATGGACTGACCCCCACAACCTTGAGTACATTCGTTCTGTCAAACGATTTAAAACTCGACAGGCTCGCTGGGCACTTTTTTTTAAATTAATTTAATTACACTATTTTCTACCGTGTTCTTTCTCTTCTCTGATTGTTGCCTATTTAATCTCCCCTTCTCTCTCGATCTGTGCTTGATAATTGTTCTTTGTCTGAGAGCTACGCAACTCATGTGTCTTACCTGTTTGAAGATCACTAGTTTGTCTTGTCCTGTTCAGCACCATTGTGTCTCGTCTCATCTCACCTCATCTCACCCTGTGTTCATCCTATTGTGATATATTGGCTCACCTCTGCTCTCCACACAGTCTGCGTCTGAGAGACTTTGGAAGCCTTACCATCTGCTTGCCAGCCTGAGGTCTGTCCAGTTCTCTTTACGTTCCATTTTTTTGCCCATGGAGGATTCTTTTTTATTTTTGTCCAGTTCTGCATCACAAAGAAGAAGACTAATCTACCTGACTGTTTCTTTTCTATTTTCAAATGAATTTTGCTTTGATTGATCCCTTGCATTTGGGTCTCCTTATGAACTGTGACAGTAAAACATATGCCAGAATAGTTGGCAGTTTATTCTACTGTGGCGACCTTTGAAATAGAGACTAAGCCGAAGGTAAATGAATGAATGAATGAATTAATTAATTAATTAATAAATGAATGAATGAATGAATGTATTCTCTAAATCCAATGTCTAATCTCTGTGTGTTACAAAACAAACATGAAACCATCATATGTGACCCAATATGGTGAAACGTCTATATGGCTGCTCTTCAAAAATGGTGTTACACATTGTATAAAAACAATCAAAAAGGTTACACATTTACACAAGCTAAGCACATCACTTCTTTTTTTAAGATTTAATATTATACAAATGCAAATTGTCATGAATAAACTGTAAAAAGTCACCCATTTAAAAAAAATTTATATGTAAAGATATTTGTGTATTGCTGTACACATTCTGTGTATGTTAAGCAATGTGTAAGTGTTTGAACCCACATAGGCGCAAGACTTAAGACCTGCTTTTAGTTGGTCAATGTCGCTGTCTTTTTCAGTTCTTTAAAATAGCAACACGCCAACGATGCGTCTTAACACACCTCTATTTTAAACCAGCATGCCCATGAGTCCACAAAGTGGTGCAAATTTAATTGCTATCTAGATTAAATGCAATGGAATTTGCATTTAATCTAGAGGATATCAGCCAAAAAATGGGCAAAAAAAACTTTTTTTGCAATTTTCTTGCGGTTTTTAACTTGAAAAAGATGGCAGACAACAAAAATTCAAATGTGTATATCTTCAAAACCATTCAAGGTAAGAATTTGAATAGAATATCATTTTAAAGCAGAGTCTCCTCTTTCCACTGATACAAAAATATCAATTTTGAAATTTGGGTCACTTAGACTCATTTTGCTGGATTGGGTCACATATAACCTACAGCCAAAATGTTATGGTTTATTAGATAGAAAATGCAATATGTAAGCCTATTTTATTATTTTATGTATTGTTAATAAATAGTGTACCAATATATAAATCATATCAACATTCTTGGACTAACTAATTTAACAGGAGGATCTCTGGGGAGGAAAAGCACAAAAGGAGGAGGTAACCCAAGGCACAAATTGTGAGTCTGCATCCTCTCACTCAGTAAGAGCAGACAAGCACTTTAGCAACTTTTATTTGAGAGTGTGAAATAACATTTGAGCATGTGCAGCTTAAAGTTGAGGGTGTGCAAGAAAATGTGCATGCAAGCAGTGTGCATTTGAGAGCGCACAAGAAATTTTGTGCATGAACAAAGGAAATTGGCACATGAGCAAAGAGATTCGCACAATCGTATTACATTAAGTCTTGTACTACTGCACTCACGACATTCGTCATTTAATAATGCCATAGCTGCTTTATTTACAGATTTAAATGCAATGTTCAAAATAGTTAATCTTTGCTGCTGTGTCTACTGAATGTATGTGATTGTTTGTTATTACATGGGATTATGGTTAAGAATTTAGTAATTTGCTGGTGTTTACCACATGCTGCTTGTTTTTTCAAGACTGTCTTTGTCCTTGAGTGTTTCCTTTCTGTGCCTCACTGAATGCAGGTGACCGATGACAACAGACTTGGGTATTTGGACCTATCATCATTACACAAAAGAGGGGTTTTGGTAAACATCGGGCCCCCCACGCTGTCCATAGCGGAACCCCTAAATTGCTGTGACCTTATACACCCTTTCCCCTGATTAGTGACACCCCTACCTAGAAAAATGGAATATTAAATGAGATAACAGTGGGCGTGGCTTGTTTTTTATATACACTACGAAGTGATTAGATGTAGTAAAAGAGGCATTTAATTGAGAAAGATTGCTTCTGGGGAATAATTACAATCTAACAGAAACCTCCTCCTCACCATTTTTGTTTATTGTCATAGCGATGTCAAAATGGAGCTAATAGACCAATTACCATGTTTGTAAACATTCAGGATGAGCGCAGGGAGGTGGCAAAAAAAAAAAATGGGAGCGCTAGCATTTACAGCGAGGGAATGACATCCGATGCAGTACAGAGTTTGTTGTTGTCTTAGAAATAAGATATATTGATTACATATTATATATATATTATTTACATAATGCTTTCAGCGTAATATAACAGCTTGTCACCCAGTGATAAGCACAGTGATTGGTGATTAATGATTAATGTTAAAGTGAGTTAAAGGCCTACAAGTGTTTGGATACCAACAATTGTGTTCTGTGTGGTCATGTGCAAGAAAAAATGTTCCCTGATTACCAGATTCAAAACTTTGTAGTGTTAAAAACCGAGGTTCTGCCGAACCAAAGACAAGGAAAAAAAAGACGGAGCTAACGCTATACAAGGCCTGGGTAATCATCAACAAGCAGAACAACTGCATTTTGACAGCGAACTACACCTGAACTTACGGCAGGGTATGTGAACTTACACATAAAGAAAAAGTTGGTTTTACGTATATTCCCACATTCTGACTTTCTCCTTAATAATATAATTTCAGAAACATATTATTTGCAAACTCTAAATAGCGAAATCATATTAGCAGCCAATGACTGTCAAAGTACAACATTGTTCACAGTCAAATAAACAGTGTTAATGTTATTTTCAAGTCACACTTGCAGGTTATTTCAGAACAAATATTCAAAGTGCCATGGTAAACAATATAGGGAGTGTGTCACAAGTTGTGACTGAATGAATGTGTGAATATAAAACTAACTTTAATAACTTACACTTTCACATTTCATTCTCTGCATTCAGTGTCCCCAGTTTAATTAAACATATGTAACTGTTTTGCTGAAATCATTGCTGCAATCAAAAACGAGTAATGTATATGATTCAGCATAGAGTAAACTTACCTGATATAACATGAGAACTGCAGAGTCGAGCATTTCTAATTAGGTCTCAATTTCAGCTTCCTTTTAGCCAAAGACATCTGCAGTCAGCATTGAAAGCAATGTGGTGTATGGTAAAAGTTAAGTTTTCTATTTTTGGATTTTTTGAATTTGGCATCCTACCGCAAAACACGACATGTTTGCTATTGCAGCCGGTCTGTTTTTTTTTTTTTTGAATAACAAAATGAAACATTTACATTACATTATATCACATTAATGCCAGGGAGCAAAACAGAAATGTATATTTTGAACAGATTTACAGTTTTTACAGCTTTCTTGTTAGTACATTCAGAAATCAAAGACATATAAAGATCTTCAAGAAAAATCGGAAAGAAAGGTTTACGCTTACTAAATTTACACTTGTGTAAAATATTTGGCCATACATATAATAAGATTAAATAAATAAAAAACAACTGGATGTTCATTCTGATGGTTATATCCTAAAATAACATTGTCATATTTTAACATAGCATCCGGAATTATACCACTAAATATACCCAATACATTTTTCCAAAGATTTTTGGTATATTCACAATTCCAAAAAAGGTGAGACTTCAGTTTGGTGATCACAGAAGGAGCAACTTACATCAAAATCTTCAGAAATAAACCTTTGTAAAAAAAAAAAAAAAAAAAACTTTTGTAGGATAGCACCTATGTATAATTTTTATAAGACACTTCACAGATTTTATTGTACATTAGGAATTTCTGAGGTAAAGTCCATACTCTTTTCCAGTTAATATTACCTATATGTCTGTTCCAGTAATAGACAGCATTAGGACAAGAGATTATCTCATGCTGAAATAGAGGTCGGATATTTTTGTTATTTGGCTTTGTGGTAAATACTAATTTACCAAGAGCTGTTTTTAGCACATTTAGATGTGGCACAACATGGGGAGACTGATTGTTCCACCTCTTTATAAGCATAATAATCCCAGAAGAGATTTTTCCAAATACAATAGCAAATTCTTTAGCTGTAATTGGGTATTTATAATGGGACAAAAATTCCTCATATTTAAAAGGCACTCCTCTGTTATTAAATAATTGTCTAACATAAATTATATTATTTTTTTGCCCAATTATCAAAGTAAATGGACTTATTTTTTGTACAGTAAATCTTTGTTGTGCCAAATTATGTAATTATGTGGGGAAAAGTTGTGCTTGTAGATCAAAGACCATGATAACAGACATTGTTTGTGAAATGATGATAATTTGGAAGGGATTTTCTCAGGATTATAATTACACAAGAGCAAAAAATTAAACCCCCTATTTAGAGAAAAATTCATTTGGTATAAAATTCCACAAAGAGGCAGGGTTTTTAAGATGCTGATTAATCCAATTAATTTTGAATGTATAATTAAAATTAGCAAAACTGATGAAATTAAGACCGCCATTTTCATAATTATTCAAAACTACAGATTTTCTAATATAGTGTTTCTTATTTTTTCATAAAAAATTAAACAAGGATTGATCAATTGTCTTAGAAATCTTAGTATTCACATAATGATGCAGCAGAATAAGCAAGACGTGAAAGACCCTCTGCTTTAGAAAGTAAAGTTCTACCCTTAAGAGACAAATCTCTGTGTAACCACATATTTAGTTTCTTTTTAGTTTTTTCCAAAATTGGCAAGAAGTTATCTGCACATCTGTTCTTCATATCTTTTGTTGTATCAAAATGCCTACATAATTAACTTTGTCTTTCACTGGAATGCCATCTATACTTGTCAAAGAGCAATGTTTTATTGACAATAAATCACATTTATTAATATTTAAATGAAAGCCTGAAGCTTGAGAAAATAAACTGATGATTTTCACAGTTAAAGGGATTTGAGATGAGTCAATTACTCTTTTGAGACGCTTAGCAAAAGTTTAAGCAAAAACTTTATAATCATTGTTAAGAACACATATAGGGCGTCAATTATCAAGGAAAAGAACATCTTTTTCGGGCTTCGGAAGTAATGTAATAAGACCTTGTGTAAGTGTAGGAGGAAGATATCCTATTAAATTACATTCTGTGAAGATTTGTAAAAGGAAGGGAGCTAGTAAGTAGGTAAGTAGTAGGGAGCTTACTTTTGCAAGTAAGCTATAAAACTCAGAAGAAAAGCCATCCACACCAGGAGATTTGTTGAGTTTGAGATGAGTAATGGCTTCTGAGACCTCCTCTAAACAAAGAGGTAGATCACACATGATTCTATCTGTCCCACTAATTTTATCACAACCAGGCAGCGAGTTAAAAAAAACGTGTAGCAGAATCAAGATCAAAAGATGAACTATACAACTTTTTATAAAAGTCAGCACAGAACAATGCAATTTCTTTAGAATTTTTTAATATTTGACCATTGATGATTAATTTATTAATAGTTTAATAATTACTATTACGTTTTTCGAATTAAAAAAAATAAGATGAGTTTTGCTCACCATGCTCTAACCAGCGCTGCCTAGATCTGACAAATGCTTCTTCGGCCTTGGTTCGGTATATCATATCTTATTCTGCAATGTAAACAAATCCACCTTTTCTTGATCAGATAAAGTTTCTACAGATTTTTGAGAAAGGAGTGTTATTTTTGAGATTACATAATTTTCTTCAGACCTCTTTTTCTTTGCTAAATGACTGCCATATTTTCTAAAAAAAATTCCCACCTCAAATTTAAATTATTCCCAAAAAAAGATACAACTTTTTTTCTTTAGTGGCTTTATCTATATATTTTAAAATTAAAGTTTTACTACTTGATCTAACAAAAACATGCTTCAAATGTGAACTATTAAGTTTTCAAAATGACACTCCATAATTATAATCCTGAAAAAGAGACAAATTAATATATATGGCTTTATGATCAGTAAGAGGGATCCCTAATATATGCACGGATGAGTTATCAATAAACCGTTTGGAAACTAATCAAAAATCAATACGTGACTGATAAGAGCCTAATTTATTTTGCCATGTATATGTTATTGTCAAAGGAATTTTTTTTCTCCATATGTCTACAAGTTCAAAGCGCTCCATGAATGCCTTTAAATAATTTCCTAAAGACAAATTACGAGGAGGCCATCTATCAAGTGAGTTGTCAAGGACGGTATTAAAGTCACCCCCTATTACTATTAAGGCATCGGGATATTTATAGCCAAAAGAGTAACTTATCTTCAACACAATCTAAAAGAGCTTTATTTTCAGATTTTAAATTATAACGATAGAGGTAAAGCAAAATAATCTTAGGACTTTGTAAATTAAGTTCAATTATTACAAAAAGAAAGTGACCTGTAAGATCTGACTCATTGTGCAAAATAGAACCAGAAAAATTATTTTGAAAGGTGCAAACACCTGCTGAATGTTCTGAACCATGTGAAGTCCAGAGATTATTGCCCCACTGCGATCTCCAAAAGTTTACATCATGAGAAGTGGAATGAGATTCTTGAAAAAAAAAAATCTTTTTTAAAAATTTTAATGAACAAAAAAAGTGCCTTGCGTTTAACGCTACACCTTAGGCCCCTGGCATTTAACGAAACAACAGATATTAACATCTTAAACTCTGAACAAGAGAAAAATTAACCAGCTAAATAGTGTACCATGTAGCCAGCAAACAAATAAAAATGTGAAAAAGTAATAAATAAAACAACAATTAAACAGACCCAGTAAGCAACCAACCTTCACTTATTTAAGGAAATTTAAATATAACAAAAATAATAAAGGGTCGCTTAATAACTAGAGTAATAACAGTAGTGAATTCAACTTAAATCTGAAGTCATAGTATAACTCCATTACATTCCCTTAATATTCTCTTCTTACACAGATTTTGTTATGGAAGGTGGAAACACCTCCCTCCCTTCAATAAAAGCATGACCTCCCACAAAGTACACTTTCTAACCATCATTGCAAACACTATCAATCATTGGCCACAGCAACTGTCTTTTATCACGGTCAGTCTGACAGAGGTCTTCCGAAAATCTGAGTTTGTTGTCTTGCAGAAATGCCAACTTTTTTGCCTCTTTCTAAACTGCGTCACGGAGAGTTAGAGAGATGAACTTCATGATGATCGGAAAACTTCTGCCCCTTTCTTTTGGGACCTATGCGATGTGCTGCTTCTATACCATCCAAAAGGGTGGATTTCTCCTCCGGTATTACATCTTGGCAGATTTTTATGACTTCCCTCCGGACGTCCTTTGCTTCTAACTCACGAACACTGTGTAGTTTGAGGTTCCATCGCCTAGAGTATGCCTCCAGATCATGCACACGTTTCTCAATCAGATCGACCAAAGTATTACATTTCTGCACATTTTGTTCCATATCAGACATTGAATCGATTTTCTTTTCTAATTCCTCCAACCTAGCTCCAAGTTTTTTTCAATTCCATCCACCCGATCGTTAATAAGCTGAGAGAGCGTTGAAATGATATTCTTACTATCCATAGTAGCAACTGCTTGTTTTCTGTCTTTTTTTGGAGCAGGAGACTCTCTGGGAGTGACAGGCAATTGAGGAAAGTCCTCATCATTCAGGGAAATCAACTGTTTAACATAATCATGACAGCTGTCCATCAGTACATTAGCAGCAGAAAAACAGTTTGCGTTTGTGTTAGATCCCTTTCTTTTTTGCCTTACAGACATATTTCCACTGTCAAATATGTTCAGTTATAATAAAACAACACTTAAACATAAGTATGCGACATAAAACTGGGTCTTACAAAACATAAAATACTATTTCACGAACAAATTAACATTTGGCTAGCCGAGCTAATTAAAGCACGTCCACACGAGGCGCCATCTTCCGCCCTCCTCCTGCAGCTGGTCTCTTTCTGCAACAGGGGACCCGTGTGACGTCATGTGTGACGTAGGTTGGTAATTGGTCTATCTTGTTAATTGTGACGTCACGCGAAGGGGCTTCCGGGTCCAAGCGCTCTATGAAACTGAATGAGGAGACTCATCAAATGCTAATAATAAATGTTTACAAAGCGATGTAATACTTTCGAAAATCACGATCGCAATATATATGTCCATGCCTAATATCTGATGGCCAGAAAGTGATAATTTTTTTATAAATTGTTAAAATTTTGGTATTTGTGATGCAGCAAGCCGAGTGATTGTTGTGTACACTATGACTTTATATAAAATTCACTTTAATGTGTGATATGAATAAAAGGTGATCATAAACTAATATTTTGTCAATTCAAATGAGTGGCGGCTTGGACCCGGAAACAGTATTACATACGTCACCATCATGTCACCACTTAACAAGCGGATACCACAGACGTAATCTGAGAGGAGAGGTTGGCACAAGATGGCGACCTAAACGGTTGTGCTGGTTTGAGCTCTGAGCTATCTGGAGGAGTTTACATTGTTTGGATGAATATGTATCACTCAAATCAAGGTGGGAACTTGTAGAAGTAATAACTCTGCTAATTTCGATGTCTAAACCCTTGATATAGACTGAACTATATATAGATTCAACAGTCCAGCGCACGTGCAAACGCTTAAAAAATGCCAAAGAGTAAAGACCGAAAGCTGTTCTCTTTGCTTTTTGAACCTTCTGGAGACCATGATTCGTCGTCAAATACACCATCAAGCAGTCCTCTTTCAAAAAAACCTTGTCAGGATAAAGATGATCCTAAAGTTTTGAATGTTGACATATTGCGTGCTGTTAATTCCCTCAGTGACCGATTTGCGTCGATGGTACAACAACTTGCCCAGAATTCGATTACGATTGCTAATCTTTCAAAGGCTGTTGACGTCGTAGGCGAGGAGTTAAAATCGATGTCCACACAAGTTAAGGCGAATGACAACAAGTTCTCGCAAATTCAGCAGGTGGTTCGGGTGATTCAAAGCAAATGTGATCAAGCTGAGATCTACAGCAGAAGGTGAAATTTAAGGATCATCAATCTCAAAGAATCAGATGGAGAAAATATCAGAAGCAGAGTGCTGGAAATCCTTAAAGTTCTAACTCCAGACGAAGCAGATGACATCCGCTTTTATGTTGACACCATTCACAGAATTGGTCATCCCGAAGCAGGGGGAAATCGCCCTAGACCGGTCATTATTCAGTTTGTTCTTCGAGTGTACAGGGAGAAAGTCTGGATAGCGACTCGGGATCATCCCGCTCTTAAGGAAAGAGGTGTTCGTCTGATGGAGGACCTGACGTTTGCAGAAAGACAACAGAGAAGGCTGCTATGGCCAAAGGTAAAAGAGGCGCGAGAAGAGGGCAAGAAAGGTTACTTTCGTGGAGCAGATGCTTTTATTGATGGCAAAAAACTGTCCGTCGAGGAGTTTGAAGCTGATCAATAAACACTGAGAGAAAACTACTTTGTGGTCGATGGCTCTTTGTCAGAGCGAAAAGTTGTTTGTTCTACGATCGTCCAGGTGATGTGACTGTTCCAGGCTAATAACTGTTCAACAACGGCTTTGTGAATTCCTTTGTTTCAGGGTTCTTTATACATATATATTAACGTTCTGACATCCAAATTTTCGTTTATGTCTGATTTAGTTTTTAGTAGTTTTACAATTGTTTCACTTAATGTTAGGGGTTTTCGAGACAGCATTAAAAGGAAATCTATTTTTATCTTTGATAGACATACTAACGCGAATATAATTTTCTTACAAGAGACACATTCATGTGAAAGTGATGTTAGGTGGTGGTATGGTGGCGATCTCAGTGGGGTGATCAAATTTTTTTTGTCATGCTTCTCATCATTCAGCAGGTGTCGCTGTTCTTTTAAATAAGTTCAAAGGTGATGTGTTAGAATCGGTTGATTCACCAGAAGGGAGATGGATACTGATAACTGTTAAGATGGATAATTCAGTTTTTATTTTAGTAAATGTTTACGGTCATAATTCATCAGTCCAAGCCAAAAATATGTCCATAGAATTGTCTAATTCTCTTTTAGTTTTACAGAGAAAATATCAACATGCTTTTCTGTTAATTGGAGGGGATTTTAATGATGCCACAGATGACTTCATAGATCGTTTCCCTCCTCATTCTTCATCCTCTTCAAAGTTTAAACTTACTAACTTGTTGTCCTCTCATCTGTCTATTGTGGATATTTGGAGATTTAAAAATTTTAGTGATAAATGTTACTCATCGAGCAATTCCTCTAGATCGTTACAATCAAGGATTGACTTATGGTTAATCAATCCTGAATGTGTTCAATATGTTACAGAAACTTCACATACCTATGCTTCCCTTACAGATCATAAAATGCTTGTTCTGGTTCTCTCTGGTTCTAAAATTAATAATAAAAGTCTGCAGGGATATTGGAAGTTAAATAATAATTTGCTTAATAATGAAAGTTTTATTAAGCAGGTTAAAGGTAGGCTATAGCACAACACATTTTTGTTAATAATCAAATGTCACATTCTAGTAAATGGGAACTGTTTAAGTTTAAAGTTAGACAGTCAGCCATATATTTTAGTAAACAAGCTAAAAACAATAATTTGAATAAGGTACAGTCACTGATGAATGAGTTAAACATCTATTTAAAAAAGATAATTTGACAGAGGATGAAAAAGTGAGATTAGAAACTATAAAATCTGAAATTTACTAAATTTATGTTGATACTGCAAAAGGTGCATTTATTCGTTTAAGGGCCAAATGGTTAGAAAAAAGAGAAAAAAATACAAGTTTTTTTTTCACTAGAAAAGCGGAATTATAAAAGACAAATTATTTCCTCTCTTTAAATTGATGATGTTATTACTTCAAATCCTAAATTAATTTCAACTTATGTATAATCCTTTTATTCCCAGTTATATAAATCTGTATTTCAAAATGATAAATGTTATACTTTTTTTTAAATCTGTTAAATCTTTTGTCTCTCCTATTTCACCTCAATTTTAAGATACTTGCAAGGAAAATCTGAGTAAGCATGAAATGGAAACAGTGATACGTTCAATGAAAAAAAAATAAGTCTCCAGGTACAGATGGTCTTTCAGTGGAGTTCTATCTGCAATTTTGGAACATAAATGAAAATCCTTTATTTGAAATGTATAAGGAATCTATTGAGTTAAAGGAGTTACCAACATCTTTGAAACAAGGGTTAATAACCTTGCTTCCCAAACCTAATAAAGATCATATGTTTTTAGACAATTGGCGTCCAATAACACTACTAAATGTAGATTATAAATTACTGTCTTTGATTTATGCAAAACGCTTAAAAGAAGATCTAAATGAAATTATTAGTGAGTATCAAACTGGTTTTATGGCTGGCCGTCACTTAAGTTGGAATATTAGATTGATTTTGGATTTGTTAGATTATTCTAATTTGATTGAATCTGAAGCGTTACCTGTTTTTCTTGATTTTCATAAAGCTTTTGACACTATTGAGCACCAATTTATGTTTAGGGCATTAAAATATTTTGGTTTTGGGGACAGGTTTATTTCTATTATAGAAATGTTTCATAGTGATATTAATAGCTCTATTAATTTATACCCAACTACTTCTAAAAGATTTCCCATTTGTAGAGGTGTTCGTCAAGGTTGCCCTATTGCCCCTTTCTTATTTCTTCTTGTTGTAGAGTTCCTGTCCGTTTATATTTTAAAATCTTCAGCTATTCAAGGTATTACCATATTTAATAAAGAAATTTGAATATCTCAACTTGCTGATGATACCGTTCTTTTTCTAAAAGATGAAGATCAGTTGCCTGCAGCTTTGCAATTAGTAAACGATTTTTCTATTGCGTGTGGATAAACTTTAAATGTGACAAAATGTGAAATAATGTCTCTTTAGAAGGTAAAATATTTAGGAATAAGTATGACAAAAAGTTTATCAGAGAGACAAGATAAAAATTTTTCCCCTAAAATAAAAAAAGCTCAAGGTATATTTAATAACTGGCTCTAAGGGATTTATTTATTATTGGCAGAGTTTCATTGACTAAAGTAGAAGGAGTGTCTAGATTTGTTTACCCGGCTTTATCTCTTTTTGTTCAAGACGCTATTTGTAAAAAAATTAATGATTTATTTAAACAATTTGTTTGGAGAAAAAAGCATCATCATTTAAGAAAATTAATTCTTCAAGGGCCAAGAAAAGATGGAGGATTTGAACTTTTGGATTTTTTTTACTTAAATTATACATTTATTGTTAAATGGCTTAGGAATTGTTTATTGAAATCAGATTCAATTAGGTTTTTTATACCATGTAATATTCTCAAAAAGGTTGGTGGATTACGTTTTTTACTATCATGTGATTACTCTGTTAATAAACTACCAGTAACATTGTCCAATTTTTATCAACACGCTCTTAAAGCGTGGAAGTTGTGCTATGTGCACAATTTCTCCCCCCATAAAGCAATTTTGTGGAATAATTCTTATATTACTGTTAACCGGAAATCTCTCTATCTGCAAAATTGGACAGATAAAGGTATTTATTATTTATCTGATATTTTAGACCAATCAGCTAATTTACTTTTTTAGAAAAATTTTATGGAAAAATGGTCATTCCCTATTAAATTTAAAGATAATAACACTGTAAAAAAGCCATTCCCACTGGTTTGCTAATGCTAATGAGAATTCATATGTCCTCATATAGTAATCAAAGAACTGATCCTGTACTATACTTAAATGGGGTAGACTTTTGTAGTAAAAAATGTACAAACAAAGTTATTAGATTAATATTTTTTTAAAAACAGAGCCTTAAAGCCTAGAGGGAACATTTTTTGGAACATTTGTTTTGAAGATATTCTGTGGAAAAAAGCTTGGTTGCTTCCTTTTCGTTTCTGCATAAGTAATAAACATAGGGAACTACATTTAAAAATACTTCACAACATTTATGTTACCAATTATACATTATTGAAATTTATGCAGACTGATGAAAATTGCTCATTTTGTTTAAATCACCCAGAGTCTTTGGTTCATCTTTTTTTATGAATGTCAATATTCAAAGATGTTTTGGTAAGATTTATCGTTGTATGTCCAAAAAAAATCCGGTTTTAGATGTAACTTGACCCCCAAAGATGTTGTATATTATTTTGTATCGAACAATTTATCTGTGGATTTTATAATGAATCTTTTAATTTTATTTGGTAAATTCCATATTCATAAATGTAGATTGAATAACTCTAAACCTTGTTTAAAGGTTTCCATTATAGATTTTCATTTGTATATAGACTTGCTCTAGTATATCAATAGTAAGAGATGCTAAGATACAGTTATAGTTGCAAAGGAGCTGAACTTAATTGAATAGTAAACTTGTTGTCAATAGGTTAAATCATAATATCATTGTAAAGGTCTCTATGTTGAAGCTGTCTTTTTATTTATTTTGATTATGTAATCTCTCTCTCTCTCTCTCTCTCTCTCTCTCTCTCTCTCTCTCTCTCTCTCTCTTCCT
>CAIGQZ010032037.1:1119982-1142919 GCA_903798205.1 Danio tinwini | reverse complement strand
ATATATATATATATGTGTGTGTGTGTGTGTGTGTGTGTGTGTGTGTATAAGAAATTTTTAAATATCTTAAAAATTGTGATCCCTCGATTTAAGAAAATCCTTTTATTATGCAAAATTTAATTAATATGAAAAATCACCCTGCCCTATGTTCATCACAAAGAAAACTAGCTCATGTTTGAGCACACACAGAATGGACAACCAGCAGCTGTCACTAAATTGTTTGCTTGAGTGTTAATCTACATTTTTGCTGTTTTAGTTTTCTATTTTTGGTGTACTATATGCATCTGCAAGGGTCTTTATTCTGAAAATGAACAAAAGTATTAAGGGTTTGGAAAAACTGTTGTATTTAAAACTAAAACCTGCAAATGCCTTCCAAAAACATTTTTTCTTCTCCCCTTTTAGTGAGTAATTTGGCTCTTGTAAAGCCAGATAAAGCAAAAGCTGTAGAGAATTACTTGATACAGATGGCTCGGTTTGGACAACTTGGAGGAAAGGTAAGAAGGTAGATGAGAAATTAAAGGTTTAAACACCCATATAAGTGCACACACATGGCTTTGAGTCAAGAACACACCCCAGAGCATTGAACTTTTTTTTTTTTTTTTACTCCCCCACCTACAGTCTCAGTTGGTATCTAGACTCATTCGGCTATTTAACAATTATGTGATGACTGAACTAAAGTTAAGCATTATGCATCCACAATGTTGTTTAGGCCATGTGTTTAACAAAAGCGTTTAAAAGTTGAAAATCCCAGCACTTATCTGAAAATGTACAATTGTGGGCATTTGAGTGCACTTCTGTCAAATATCAACAGGAGTATTAGTAATAATTTCTCAGATTAATTATTACCAATAAACAATAATAATTTTTCCTCCATTTTTTTTTGTTCTCCAAATGAGTTAGTTTTCCAAAAACTAGTTTGGGTGTGCTAACAGAGGAGAAGGGGTGCTTAAAAATAAATGTATTGCTTCAGCTCTCTAAACAAAATGTTTTTCTTCAGTGCCTCTTGTTGTATTAAACTTCTCATATGCCTTTTATAATATAAAAATTATAATTTTATATATATTTTATATTTACCCATCTTTTATTTACAGTATATAAAGTCCCGACAATTCATAACTATTTCCAAGAATTTTTATTTTTTTTTTTAAGAGTAGCTGCTCTGGACCTATAGGGCAATTAATCTGTTCCTGAGATTAACGACACATAAAACTTAAAAGAGTCCACTGTAATCTTTCAGGTAATGTTTGTTTTTCACACGCTTTTAAAGAAAAAGTGACTGCTTTTGTATATTTAATCCCTTGGTTTTTGACATCCACCTGACCGCTTTGAGCAGCCACAAACTAGCCTCCAATACAGTGAAAGCATATGAGTAGCAAAATTCATTTTGAGATGTAATATGCAATGCAATATGTAGAACGGCAATTTTATTTAAATATGCATTCTCTGACATATGTGCAAAATAAAATTACATTTGTCATTTCCAACCTTAGTTTTAATATAAAAATTGCACTCTGATTTTACAGCTGCATGTGTTGCAAAACTAAATTGAAAATGTAATACCCAAATTGAATTAAAGGAAAACTGCATTTCTTTTGGAAATAAGTTCCCTTGAGTTGAAGAGATGACTTTTAACATTTTTGAATTCGTTCAGCCGATCTCCGGGTCTGGCAGGGCCGCTTTTAGCATAGCATAAGTCATTGTCTTGGATTAGACCATCAGCATGACATTGAGCAAAGAGTTTTAATAATTTTCTTATTTAAAGCTCGACTCATAACTGTTATGTACATTATGTGCACTGTGTAATATCAATGTGCCTGCTACAGTCATGGTACGTGAGATAAATGATTATTACAACTGAATGAAAGTATAGTTTCTAGCCATATCAAACTAGAAAATAACTTTTCTTTTTTTCATTGGTCTTAGTACACAATGTAACTACAGAATTGTCAAGCTTTAAATAGGTAAATTATTAAAACTCTTTGGTCATTTTAAATGCTAATAATCTTAGCAGATTCAATCATTTATGCTAAGCTAAACATGTAAGAATCAGATTGGCTGGAGGGATTCCAAAATGCTTGAATTCAACTCTTTAACTCTATGGAAATTGAAAAATTGGGTGTTCCTTTTTAATTAAACTTGGGACCGGTATTACATTTTCAATTTAATTGTGCAACTTATAAAGCTTTAGAATTAGAAGTTAATTGACATATTATTACTGTATTTGGAAATGGCATTTGCCCTAGTTGCATTCTGATGCAGGGTTAGGAATAGTAGGATTGCATTTTCATCATTAAAATGTGGGATGTTTGTAGCAGAATACACTGTGTATTTCAAAATGCATTCGAAGCTAAAGGTTTACCAAAATGGTTATTTGAATGCATTTTAACGCATTGACACTCACACGTTCATAGTGACATTTCAAAAAGGTGCAGTATGTGATTGTTTTTTTTTGTGCTGGTTGAAAGTCTCTTAACATTCTGATAGTAACGATTAAACTAATTGATCTAAAAGTATTTATATGTATAGGTGCTGGTCATATAATGGTTTTATTTATAATAATTTAATAATATAGTAATTTATTTCAATAATTCCATTTAAGATGTGAAACTTGTATAATGTATACATTCTTTCCACTCAGACTGATATATTTCAAGTGTTTTTTTTTTTATCTTGATGATTTTGATCATAACTGATAAAAATCCCTAGTTCAGTATCTCAGAAAATTACAATGTTATTTAAGACCAATACAAAGAAAGGATTTTTAGAAATGTTGGCCAACTGAAAAGTATGAACATGAAAAGTATGAGCATGAACAGCACTTTTGTCTGAATTACTGCTGCAATGCCATGTGACATGGAGTTGATCAGTCTGTGGCACTGCATGGGTGTTATGAGAGCCCATGTTGCTCTAACAGTGGCCTTCAGCTCTTGTTGGCTTCACAAAACCCTGATAGATTTTCTATAGGGTTAGGGTCAGGCAAGTTTGCTGGCCAATTAAGAACAGAGATACCATGGTCCTTAAACCAGGTACTGGTAGCTTTGAAAAAATGAAATCTGCATCCCCATAAAGTTGGTCAGCAGCAGGAAGCATGAAGTCATGGAGTGCTCTAAAACGTCCTGGTATTGAGCTGTGTGGACATGGGAAAACACAGTGGAGCAACAGCAGCAGATGACATGGCACCCCAAACCATCACTGACTGTGGAAACTTGAACTCAAGCAACGGTCATTGCATGCCTCTCCTCTATTCCTCCAGACTCTGGGACCCTGATTTCCAAAGGAAATGCAAAATTTACTTTCATCAGAGGACTTAACTTTGGACCACTTAGCAGCAGTCCGGTTTTTAGCTCAAGCGAGACACTCCTGATGCTGTCTGTTGTTCAAGAGTTTCTTGACACAAGACCAGTTAAACCCATGTCTTGCATAGTGGTTCTTGAAGCACTGACTCCAGCTGCAGTCCACTCTTTGTGAATCTCCCGCTCATTTTTAAATGGGGTGTTTCACAATTATCTCCAGGCCACAATTATCCCTATTGCTTGTACACTTTTTCTACCATATCAATTTCTTTGCCTCTCTATTAATGTGCTCTGTGAACAGTCAACATCTTTTAGAATAACCTATTGTGTCTTGCCTTCTTTGTGCAAGGTGTAAATGGTCGTCTTTTGGACAACAGTCAAATCAGCCATATTGCATATGATTGTGTAGCCTACAGAACTAATCCGAGAGACCGTTTAAAGGCTTTTGCAGGTGTTTAGAGTTAATTACGTCTACAATACTGAACCTTTTCACAATATTCAAATCATCTGAAGTACTGAATTTGGGGGTTTTATCAAATTTTATCAAAATAATAAAAATAAATAAATAAAAAAACTCTTAAGTATATACAGTGTGTCCGGAAAGTATTTGTGCTTCACTTTTACATTTTTTTTATGTTACAGCCTTATTCCAAAATGGATTCAATTCATTTATTTCCTCCAAATTCTACTGTACACACAATACCCCAAAATGACAATGTGAAATAAGATTTTTTCAAATCGTTAAAAATTAATAAAAAAAATCTAAAACCTAAAAAATCACATGTACATAAGTATTCACGGCCTTTGCCGTAAAGCTCTAAATTAAGCTCAGGTACATTCTGTTTCCACTAATAACTATTGAGATGTTTCAGCAGCTTAATTAGAGTTCACCTGTGGGAAATTCAGTTGATTAGACATGATTTGAAAAGGCATACACCTGTCGATATAAGGTCCTTGTAATGAAGTTACGGCCACCTGGCCGCCGGGAAGGAGGAGGCGGAGAACCGACGACATTTTAAAGAAATATTTATTAATAAAAGGGACGGCACCTCCTCACGGAGACTGCCCTCTAAACCAAATCAAAAAGTAAAACAATATGTCCGGGCCAGGTCCTCTCTCCCTCTCCTCTGCCATTGTTCCTCCTCTTATAGTCCAGAGCTCCTTCCGTGGGATTGGAAGCAGGTGCGCGCCACAGGTGTATCTCATAAACATACATGACGGGCCGAAAGAAAAGGAGATGGAGAAAAAAGGAGGCAAGACAGAGTAGACAGAGAGGGGAGAGAGGAAAAAAAATTGGGGTTTGGTTCTCCAGACCCGCTGCCACTCGGTCCTCAACCAGCCGAGAGATGCGACGACGTGTTTGGAGCCCTGTGGAGGAATCTATCCACCCGTCCGTCTTCTGGTGTCCGGCGGCGGTTTTCCTGGCTGGCTGGCGGCATTTCTGGTCTCCTGCTCAGCTCTCGCTTCGGTGGAGGACGCAGGCTTCGGCATCATGGCGGATCACGGCGACTCCCCCCGGTCTTTCTAGGATGGCTCATTTCAGCTCTTTCCCATCCGGTGGGGAGCCCCGCGTCCCCTGCTCTTCCCCATGCTGGGAGACGGCAGCAGGCAGATCCTTCCTCGCCAGCCTCAGGCCGCCCCGGCACTCTGGCAGACGAACGGGTTTCTCCCCCACTCGGGTTAACTCCCGAACACTCGTCCTCCTCCTCAGCGGCGAGGGCAACTGGACGACGTGTCCCTCCTTCTCCCGGGTTTTCGGCACCACTGTAATGAAGTTACGGCCACCTGGCCGCCGGGAAGGAGGCGGAGAACCGATGACGTTTTAAAGAAATATTTATTAATAAAGGGACGGCACCTCCTCATGGAGACTGCCCTCTAAACCAAATCAAACTGAAAGCAAAAGTAAAACAATATGTCCGGGCCCGGTCCTCTCTCCCTCTCCTCTGCGATCATTCCTCCTCTTATAGTCCAGAGCTCCTTCCGTGGGATTGGAAGCAGGTGCACGCCACAGGTGTATCACATCTGTGGCGGGCCTCGTTTCGCTTGCACTTACAGTGACCTCCATCATCTGTAAGTGGAACCACCAGGACTCTTCCTAGAGCTGGCCAGACGGAGGCCACTCCTTAGTAAAAGGCACATAACAGCCCACCTGGAATTTGCCAAAAGGCATCTGAAGTACTCTGACCATAAGACACAAAATTTTCTGGTCTGATGAGACTAAGGGCTCTATTTTAAGGGTCTAGGTGCAAAGTCTGAAGCCCAGGGTGCAAAAGCATTAAGGACATGTCCATTTTTGCTATTTTAAGGACGGGGAAAATACGCTTTGCGCTGTGGCGCATGGTCCAACAGGGTTGAGCTTATTAACTTAATGAGTTATAGGTGTGAGAATAAACCAATCAGAGTCTCATGTCCCATTCCCTTAAAAAGTCAGTTGCGTCGCTCCATGACACATTTGCTATTTACATGGCGGACTTTGTAGGTGGAAAAACTGAACACTTCAAAACAGTTAAACAGCATCTGCAGCAAGAGGATAATGAGCCTCCTCCATTCTGCCTTTACTTTCACTTTCTGTCTTTCGTGGATAAGGAAACAGTGTTGTACGCTCTCCACTGAAGACATGCATTAGCCTACATAATTAATTTAGTTTGTTTAGCACAAAGATTTCTTTCAAAACTATTTCTATATTCTATTCTAACTTTCAGCAAACGAATAAATGAACAATATTAAAGAAGTGTGGTCAAAAAACTGAGTTATATCCAACACATCCTATGCCCCATATGGTCCAAAAACTGACAGGCGGACGAATCTAAGCTTGTTTTTAATAATACAAATATAAATATGCATATAAAAAATGATACTAATGATAATAATAACATTATACAAAAGCAAGTTGTTGTGAATAAAATGAAAAAAAGCCCCCCAAGGTGAAGAAGGCATGCAGGTACTGTTGTTTTATTTATAGAAAATAAAAATTATTGAAAATTTTTAATCCTTTAATTCTTTTTTTTTCATTTGTAAAAATAGTTCTGTATTGCTCTACATCCTGCATGTTTTAAGCAATGTGTGAGGCGCTGACGCGCTCTGTGCTGGACTTTAGACCTGCTTTCAGCTGGTCTATTGCAATGCGCCAACAATACACCTTAACACACCTCTTTTCCGGACCAGAACACCCATGAGTCTACAAAGTGGTGCAAATGGATTTGCTATTTAAACAATGTGGTGGAAAACGGGAAAATTAGTATCGCATTGGTCTGAAACTAGCAACACGTCGTGGAAACACGTCTTGCCTTATTGCGCCGGGTGTATGATAGGGGCCTACAATTTAACTCTTTGGAGTAAGTGCCAGGCGTTACGTTTGGAGAATACCAGGCACCGCTCATCACCAGGCTAATACCATCCCTACAGTGTAGCGTGGAGGTGGCAGCATCATGCTGTGGGAATGTTTTTCAGCAGCAAGAACTTGAAGACTAGTCAATATAGAGGGAAAGATGAATGCAGCAATGTACAGAGACATTCTGAATGAAAACCTGCTTCAGAGTGCTCTTGAGCACAGACTGGAGCGAAGGTTCATCCTCCAGCAGGACAATAACCCAAAGCACACTGCTAAAATATCGATGGAGTGGCTTCACAACAACTTTGTGAATGTCCTTGAGTGGCCCAGCTAGAGCCCAGACCTAAATCCTAGTCAACATCTCTAGAGAGATCTGAAAATGGCTGTACACCGTCACTTCCATCTAACCTAATAGAGCTTGAAAGGTACTGCAAAGAAGAATGGGCAAAATTTCCCAAAGACATGTGTGCCACGCTTGTGGCATCATATTCAAAAAGATTTAAGGCTGTAACTGCCAAAGGTGCATCAACAAAGTATTGATAAAGGCTGCCGATCTGCAGCTTCTCCACGATGCACGTCCAGTGCTCTCCAGCCTCCGGCGCCTAGTTTTTAGATCTGCACAAGACGTTTGGCCATAGGAAAAATGGTCGTGCCCAACTGAGCCTGGTTTTTCTCAAGGTTTTTTAATTCTTCACTTTTGCCAATTGTCGCTGAACTCTCAGCAGTGAATAATAAACCACACTGATCTGAACTAAACTGAACTTCAACACTGAAAACTAAACTGACACTGTTTCAATTTTATATAATCTATGTGAAGCTGCTGTGACACAATCTACATTGTAAAAGCGCTATAGATATAAAGATTAATTGAATTGAATTGAACTTATGTACATGTGATTTTTCAGGTTTTTTATTTGTAATAAATTTGCAACAATTTCAAAAAATATTTTTTCACATTGTCATTATAGGGTATTGTGTGTATAATTTTAAGGAAATAAATTAATTTAATCCATTTTGGCATAAGGCTGTAACAAAAAAAATGTGGAAAGGTGAAGCACTATGAATACTTTCCGGATGCACTGTAAAACAATTTATGAGAGACAGCAGTTTGTGTGGATTGAAAGTATACATTATACAAGTTTACGTTTCCTGAATGAAATTAGTCGAATAATTAAACTTTTTGAAAATATTAAAATATAATCAGCACCAGTATTTGTATATTCTGGGTAAGGCATAAAAATGTTCATAGACTTAAAAAATGTTTAGGCTGAGGGTTACAATAGGCAGCCCAGATTTTCTTTTTTTTTTTTCAATTCAATTCATCTTTATTTGTATAGCACTTTCACAATGTGGATTGTGTCAAAGCAGCTTCACTTAGAAGATTATAATGAGTTGAAAGTGTCAGTTCAGTTTTTAGTGATGAAGTTCAATATTTGCGGTGGTTTAGTATTATGAGAGTCTAAACACTGAAGAGTTATCCATCGATGCGCAGCTCTACAAGTCCTGAACCATGCAAGCCAGAGGCAACAGCGGCGAGGGCAAAACTTCACCAATTGGCGTAAGTGAAGGATAAAAACCTCGAGAGAAACCAGGCTCAGTTAGGCATGACTATTTCTCCTATGGCCAAACGTCTTGTGCGGAGCTGTAGTCTAGGCCCCGGAAGCTGGAGAACGCTGGATGTCTCATGCTCTCCACTCCTCCATGACCACCACAGCTGCTACTCAGGAAATGGCCTGGTCCAGGATTGTGGAACCTTGAGATCATCTCTTCACAGGTGTTGGATTGCATCAGTGGTGCTGTATAATATCTGGGGGTCTCGGGATGAGTATCCCCAGGTGGAAATAGAGAATAAAGAGAATAATTAGCATAGTTGCTGTTCATAGTGTATATAAACGAGATGCGTGGATCACATTCATGCATCATACGCTATGTGTATGCATTGAGTGTATGCTTTACTAAAAAGATAGGTCTTTAATCTAGTTTTGAAGTGCAAGAGTGTGTCTAAGCCTTGGACATTATCAGAAAGGCTATGCCAGAGTTTAGGAGCCATAAATGAGAAGGCTTGACCTGCTTTACTCGACTTTGCTATTCTAGGTACTACCAGAAGCCCTGAGTTTTTAGATCTTAAAGAGCGGGTTGGATTGTAGCGAGATAGGAGGTTGGTTTGATAAACAGGAGCTTGATTATTTAAAGCTTTATAGGTAAGAAGTACTATTTTAAAATCAATACGAAACTTAACAGGCAGCCAGTGTAAGGAGGATATAATTGGGGTGACATGATCAAATTTTCTAGACCTAGTAAGAACTCTGGCAGCTGCATTTTGTACTAGCTGAAGTTTGTTAATAGATTATGCTGGGCAACCAGCGAACAGAGCATTACAGTAATCCAGCCTAGAAGTCATTAAAGCATGAACTAGCTTTTCTGCATCTGAGATGGATAGCATACTTCGTAACTTAGAGATTAGAATAGATTAGATTAGATTCAACTTTATTGTCATCACACATGTACAAGTACAACATATTTCTCAGATGAAAGAAAGCAGTTTTTGTTACATGGGAGATATGATTTTCAAAAGTTAAATTGCTGTCTAATATAACTCCCAGATCTTTTATAGTAGAGCTAGTGCTAACTTTGTATCCCTTTAAATGGTGGTTGAGTTGTGAGATCCGCTGTGTACAGGATTTAGGCCCAATAAGTAATAGTTCTGTTTTGTCTGAATTTAAGAGAAGAAAATAGACAGTTCAGTCGTCTCATCAGGTCTAGTGGAAATATATAATTGAGTATCATCTGCATAGCAGTGAAAGCTGATCCCATGTCTTCTAATAATATCTCCCAGAGATAGCATGTATATTGTAAACAGCAAAGGGCCTAAAACTGATCCTTGAGGCACCCCATAGTTTACTGGCCTGACCTGTGAATGCTGTCCGTTAATATTCACAAACTGGTAACGGTCAGCTAAGTATGACTTAAACCATTGTAGAGCCTGTCCCTGGACACCTGTAGAATATAAGTGGTCTATGAGAATATTGTGGTCAATGGTGTCAAATGCCGCACTGAGATCCAGCAGAACTAATAGCGAGATGCATCCTTGGTCAGCAGTTAAGAGTAGATCGATGGTTATTTTCACTAATGCGGTTTCTGTACTGTGATGAGGCCTGAAACCTGACTGAAACACCTTAAAAACATTGTTCATCTGCAGAAAGGAGCATAATTGGGCAGAAACAACTTTTTCTAGTATTTTAGACATAAATGGAAGATTAGAAATAGGCCTATAATTAGCTAGGTATTGCTATTATTGTTTGATGCTGCTTGGCTACTTTCATAAAATTGGCAACAAACATTTTACATAAAAATTAGAAGTGTAAGTTAGTTCATATTAATGTATCAATAGGATATGAAGTGTAGTTATCTAGTTTTCTATCTCACTTACTATCCTTTAGCTTTGTCCCTGATTTATCAGGGGTCGCCACAGCAGAATGAACCGGCAATTATTCCAGCATATGTTTTACACAGCGGATACCCTTCCAGCTGCAACCCATCACTAGGAAACACCCATACACACTCATATACAAACACACACACACACACACTTATACACTACTGCCAGTTTAGTTACCTATTATTCACCTATACAGCTTGTCTTTGGACTATGGTTGAAAAGAGTACTTTTTACTTTTGTAAATTTTTGAGGAAGTACGTCTTTACTTAAGTACAAAAGTGTAGTCAATACTTTTACTTTTACCAGAGTCGTTTTAAACATGAGTATCTCTACTTCTACTTAAAGAGCCATGAAACCCACTGTCTGAGCAGGGTGTTTTCACACCACTAGTTTGGAAAAAGTCAGGAAAAGTGGGCGTGTCCAGCTCCGTTTAGGTGGGAGTGTCGGGGGAGGGAAAGGATTTGCAAATATGGGAGTTTTCGTTTGGGCACGCACGAGGCAAAACAAACACAGACGCAGGGGAGAAAGACAGTGACTGTGTTTACATGGACATCAGTAAACAAATTACTTGCCAAATTATTAATTTGACGACTTTAACTGCAGTTTGGCACTTTCACTTTTTATTCAGGAACATTTCCTGCATGTTGCCTCTGAAAAACGAGATATCGAAAGTGAGGAACTGCTGGAGAGTGGAGTTTTAATCCAATGTTTGATACCGCATGGCGAATGGGAGAAAACAAATCCTCCGCATTTCTCGGTAACTTACATGACTCGGTAGGTAGTGTCAGAAAGCCGTGTGTGTATAGACTATCCTGTCACAAAATGCGGCAAAAATCCTGCAACACGGGAATAGTTTGATCATGTTTACATTCGGAGAGCAGTATTTACAGCGGATCTTTTAGTCTATAATATTGTACTATAATATTGCAGTGATATTAACATACTGTAAACTTAGTAACTAAATCGTTTTGACATAGTGTGTCTTTAAAAACTGAAAGAGCACTGCTGACAATACGAACTAACTTTGCCATCTGAATGAACAAAGAACTGATCGCACACTTACCAATTCTGTAGAGACAGGACAATCACTCTTGAACTGTGTCTTTTTTTTAAAAGGAGACGAGCAGCAACTCCGGATTTCATCATTTTCAGATGCGAAAGGCTCTCGGATAAAAATGTTCCTTACAAACGCATTCTGTCGCGTGTTGCCTGCACTGTAATCCACATGAGTCCAGCAGCGCTCTCACAGCAGGAAAATGAAAACAACCTTCGTTGCAGCACATTAATAAAAACTGCACACTAATAAATGCAACACTGATGACCCGTGTCTCCAAATTCTCATTCTTTCACTTGTTTTGGCAACACAGCGTGGCGTCTCTCTGTGGTCTGAACACTGTAACAGGTCTCCGAAGCTATCATGCATATTAATGAAGTTGCACGTCATACACAATAGAGCGCACTAATTGGTTTGAACAAAATCTTTCTCATGAATTAATGGCGCACCCTTAGAGACGTCATGATGTACTCGCAGGTACAGACTGCCAATCTCCATGCTGGATTTACACGCAAGTATCTCATGGCCGTGACGTAGCTTCAAAAATTTGTTTCAAACCGGAAGAATGAATTTGCTCAAAATAACGCAAAAACAACCAATTTTCACTTTTTATTTCTACCAGGGAGGTATATTTGTGCAGATCTGCTAATTTCTGGTAAACACAGCTTATAAAGTAAGAGGTAGTGGTCTGTTATATCATCACTTTGTGGTATAATGTCTACATCAATAACCTCAATTCCATGAGACAAAATTAGATCTAATGTATGCTTTAAGCGATGGGTTGGACCAACAGCTTTTTACTTTATCTCAAGTGAATGTAGTAAATTTATAAACGCAAGCCCCAATGTATCGTTAGCTTTATCTATGTGGACGTTAAAGTCTCCTACAATTAGTATTTTATCAGTTTTAACTAGTAAGTTAGAAATAAAATCACTGTGAAAATTGGCATAGGGTCCTGGGGGTCTATATATGGTGATTAAAGCGAGAGATAACATGTTTTTTCATAATATCCGGAACCATAACATTAAGCGCTAATACTTAAAAGGAGTTAAACGCAAGTCCGTTTCTCTGGTTAACATTAAGAATATCACTAAAGATTGATGCAACTCCCCCACCACGACCAGTTTGACGAGCCTCATGCTTATATGCGAATCCTGGAGGATTTGATTAATTTAAACTAATATAGTAATTTTGTTTCAGCCAGGTTTCAGTAAGACAGAGTGCATTAAAATTATCTGTTATTGTTTCATTTATGATAAGTGCTTTAGGTGCTAGTGACCTGATGTTTAGGAGACCAAGCTTTAAGAAATAAGTTTTTTCACTTTTTTGCAATTTTTCTGGTTTGATTCTTAGATTTTTTTCTAGAGCACACAGTACGTTTATTTCTTGATCAAATAATATGAGGAACAGACACAGTCTCTATGGGGTTAGTCAGATAAGCAGAACTGTGATTTAAGTGGGACGAGCAGGAGTCTATATGGCTAAAATATGATTTTTGTGAATTTTCACTTACTAGTCAGACCAAAAGACAGCATCCTGGTGATGCTGGCCGACAGAAGTTCAGCTCTAGCTGGGGTGCAGCCCGTCAGCGCCGAAAAGCCTAGGACACTCCCAGAAAAGATTCCAGTTATTGGCAAAGAGCAATTTCTGTTCTTTACACCATGTCAATATCCATTCATTCAGAGCAAAAAGTCTACTGAACCTTTCATTTCCTTGGCGGTAAGTAGGAAGCAGCCCAGAAACGATGATCTGCGTGGCAGGCGAGATGCGTCAAACCATCGCGATCAGGCTCCTGAAGTCCCTCTTCAGGATCTCCATCTGCCGCAGCCCGGTGTCGTTCGTCCCCACGTGGAGGACAACGGCTCTGATGCTCTTGCCAGCACTCAGGATAGTGGGTACCTGGGCAGAAATATTCTTAACGTGAGCACCAGGAAAGCAGTAAGTACGTACGTTGTTACCTTTAGTGGAAGCAGCGCGGACGATGGAGTCACCAATGATAGCCACAATGTGACCCGTCTCACGGAGAGGGGCGAATCGGTTCTCCGCGGAGATCTCGAACACGGGAGAAGGAGACATTCTGCCCCGAGACCTGGTATGCACCTTATGCGGCTGCACCCAGGGGCTGTGGCCGGCGGGTGCTGGAGTCAACGATTCCTGGACGTACCGCGCCCTCGGTGCGCTGGGCCTGGAGTGTTAAGATTGTATCGCACACTTACCTGAGATGAGCGAGCCGCAGCACAGGGCACAGCGAGCAAGGCCCGTTGTTCCTGAAGCTGAGCTTGCTTCATCTCCAGATCGCATATCTGGTTTTCAACTGCCTCCAGCTCCAGTTCCAACACCTCCATCGATGCTTCTCCTGCACTCAAGGACAGACACAAGCGACATTGTACAGGGTGAAGAGCAAAGACAGTAAGTGAGATAATAAGTGAATGAAAGAAGTCGGAAGCTTTAAGCTGGATTTATACTTTCCGCGTTCGCCGTTGTGATATTCTTTAAAACGACAGGTGGCGGTCAAAAGTAATTGACCGTGAAGTCAGACAGATAAACAGAGAAGTAGAAAGTTTCCGGAACTACGTCATGTCATTAATATCATTCACAATTTTTTTACAAATTATTTGTGTTGATTTTATAAATTATTTTAATGATTATAAGGATCTTTATAACCATTCAAGATTTTTTTTAAGCAAATTTTAAGCATTACTTGCTTTTGTTCATATCTCGGACAGTTTTAAGTTTATTAAAATATTAATGACAACAGAACATGGGTTGCTCTACAATTATATTTTTTATTATGGCAAGAATAAAAGCAAAAAAAAAAAAACTAAAAAATACTGATGTTTTTTTAGATTTTGCCCGCTCCACAATTCACACATTACTGTCTGGCTAGTTTCTGTCTTATATATATGCTAACAGGGAAATAATGGTCCAAAATTCCTGATCTCTATCACCAATAAAGCCTAGAAAAACAGGGCATCAGTGTAAACCGAAAGGTTCAAATATTCCTTTCCAGTTTTCAAAAAAATTATTTGTTCATTTTAGTTTTGTAATTATGAAATTGTTTTAAATTCTAAATTGTAACATATACATCAGTGTAAAACCTATGACTGGTGGACAAACATTTCTGTAATTGTGCACATGGGTCTCCACTTTGCCATGGCCTCTTTTGGCATTAACAATCCCTCAGGTTTTTCCAAACCTTTTTACAAAAACTTTCCTCATTTCCCACTGCTGTTGCTATTTCTAGCCAAGAATTATTGTTCATCAGGTTATCTGTATGATCACCGATCATAAAGATGTCTGTACAGTCGTACTGTTTCAGACAAAATCTCTTCAAAGTGGTTCATATTCAACTCAAATCAAACGGGGCATATGTACTACAAAAGCAGTATAACAAAATCATAAACAACAAAGTCTTAAATAATAATAGCAAATAAATTAATAAATCATTTAACAATTAAGTAAATATATAGAAATACTAATATTGGTGAAATAGGTAAATAGTCCCAAAGTTAAACAGTCACTCCCTCTGGAAACGCACATAGAAAAAAAATCTGATTTGTTTTGAGCAAAGATCATTTCAATTATCTTATTCGGCAAAGAAATTTTGTCGAAGCGAGAGAGAATCTTGTGAGGGTGGTATCATTAGGTTTTCATTGTAAAAGAAAGAATTGCCTATTGTAACACTTAGAAATCCCATACATCAGCTTAAAAACAGCTTTATAAGCTACCATTTACAGTATTAAAATATTATTCTTAATGTGATAAAAAATAGGCAACTTGATCTTATTAATAGTTGCATTATTTTAAATAAAGACATGTAGGAGACACCATTAAGAAATTAGGTTGCACACTCCAGAGCCCTGATATTTATATTGAAGTCCTGATCGGGAGGTAACGTCCAATTCCGATCAAGTCTGAAACCGCATGATAAGGCCCAATTTCCAACCACGTGATTTTACTAATTACGTTTTCTAATTAAGCTGATTCCAGTTGCAGGGGGCATAGTAGCAGAAGGCCGGTTCACCCAGCTTTGACTGAACCCTTGGAATTTCTAGTTTATATGATCCTAAGATCTGAGTGATCTATTAGGTTTGTATTCAGTGAGCATATCTGTAATGTATTGAGGTCCTAGGCCATTTAGTGATTTATAGACAAGTAGTAATACTTTAAAATCTATTCTGAATGTAACCGGGAGCCGGTGTAAAGACCTGAGGACAGGTTTGATGTGCTCTGATTTTCTGGTTCTGGTCAGAATCCTGGCAGCAGCGTTCTGGATGAGCTGTAACTGCCTGACTGTCTTTTTGGGAAGGCCAGTGAGGAGTTCATTACAGTAATCCACCCTGCTGCTGATAAAAGCATGAACAAAGTCCTCACTGGAAACAAAGCATCTAATTCTTGCAATGTTTTTGAGATGATAATATGCTGGTTTAGTTACTGCTTTGACATTACTATTGAAACTTATATCTGACTCCAGAATTACACCAACATTCTTGACATTATTTTTTGTTGTTTGACCCTTAGAGCCAAGGTACGCATTCACCTTGAGAACCTCCTCTTTGTTCCCAAACCCAATGACTTAAGTTTTCTCTTTGTTTAACTGAAGACATTTTTGGCACATCCAACAGTTAATTTTATCAATGCATTGGCAGAGGGTGTCAATTAGATTAGATTAGATTAGATTCAACTTTATTGTCATCACACATGTACAAGTACAAGGAAACGAAATGCAGTTTAGGTCTTACCAGGAGTGCAATAGCAGCAAGTGCAGGATACAGGTATAAGTTATAAAGTGCAGTTATAGAAAAACTATGGTGATATTTACAAATGGATGTACTATGAACATTATATACAGGTTGTGTTAGCAATGAACAGAGATTTACAATAGATAGATAAATGTACAGGTTGCTATTAATAATCAGAAGTGTGCAGATAGATAAACATAATTACAAATGTATATGTACAGTGGGTGTGTACATAATTACAAATGTACATGTGCAGTGGGTATGTACAGTTCAAATAAGTGAATGAATCAGTGCAATGAATATGTGCAATTTTTAAATGTGCAAATGTTAAGTACTGCAGTGATTATGAGGAGTCTGAGTTATGGGAAGAGTGGGGGGTGTATTAGGGGGCAAAAAGTCAGTGGGGGGCAGAGTTCAAAAGGGAGACAGCTCTGGGGAAGAAGCTGTTCTTTAGTCTGCTGGTTATTGTCCGGGGGAGCCTGAAGCGCCTGCCAGAAGGCAGGAGAGACAAACAGTCTGTGAGCAGGGTGAGAGGAATCTTTAAGAATACTGCGTGCTCGGCACAGACAGTGTTTCCTCTGGATGTCCTCTATGGCTGGCAGTGGGGTCCCTGTGATGCGTTGGGTAGTTTTCACCACCCGCTGCAGTGCCTTACAGAGTGCAACAGAGCAGCTTCCATACCAGACTGTGACACAGTTCGTCAGGATGCTTTCTATTGTGCAGCGGTTGAAGTTCACCGAAACGGCTGATGACAGCTGGTTCTTCTTAAGTTGCCTTAAGAAAAATAGGCACTGGGGAGCCTTCTTGACCAGGCTGGAGGTGTTGGTGGTCCAGGAAAGGTCCTTGGAGATGTGGGTTCCCAGGAACTTGAAGGATGAGACAGGCTCGACGGCCATCCCATTGATGTGGATGGGATCATGTGAGCCTGTTCGTCCCGTCCTGAAGTCCACAATGAGCTTCTTGGTCTTGTCGGTGTTAAGGAGCAGATTATTGTTGGTGCACCACGTGGCCAGATGCTGTATCTCCTCCCTGTAGGCAGTCTCATCATTGTTGCTGATTAGACCAATCACTGTGGTGTCATCTGCAAATTTGATGATGGGGCTGAAGTCATTAGGCAATAAGGCTAAGTAGATCTGAGTGTCATCAGCATAGCTGTGGTAGGAGATTTGGTTCTTTTTCATTATTTGGCTCAGTGAGAGAGCATATAAAGGTTGAACAGGAGAGGTGCCAGAATTGAACCTTGTGGGATTCTAAATGTCATGGGTGTCCACCTCGACCTATGGTTACCTATACTGACGTAGTAACCTTTCCCTTCATGGTAAGATCTGAACCGTTTGATGACTGTCCCAGACAGCCCAACCCTGTTTTCCAGCCTATCCAGCAGTATGCTTTGATCGGCAGTGTATAATGCAGCACTGAGATCAAGCAACACTGTTAGTTTACCTGAATCTGTATTTAGGCAACTGTTGGCAAGGCAAATTTATTTATATAGCACATTTCATACACAGTGACAATTCAAAGTGCTTTACATGAACAAGAATAAAAAGACAAGTATAAGAAAATAAAAAAGCAAATAATAAGAATGATTAAAAACAGATAAAAATGTGTTAAAACAGGTTATAAAAGAATGAAAAGAAAAGAACAATAGTGCGATCTGTCGGACGTAGCACAGTGCTCATTCAGTAAAGGCACAGCTAAACAGATGTGTTTTCAGTCTAGATTTGAATGTGCCTAATGTTGGAGCACATCTGATCATTTCTGGGAGCTGATTCCAGCAGCGAGGGGCGTAGTAGCTAAAAGCCGATTCACCCTGCTTTGACTGAACTCTTGGAATTTCTAGTTTATATGATCCTAGAGATCTGAATGTTGTATTAGGTTTTATTCAGTGAGCATATCTGTAATGTATTGAGGTCCAAGGCCATTTAGTGATTTATAGACAAATAATAATACTTTAAAATCTATTCTGAATGTAACTGGGTTCTAGTGTAAAGACCTGAGGAGAGGTGTGATGTGCTCTAATTTCCTGGTTCTGGTCAGAATCCTGGCCACAGCGTTCTGGATGAGCTGCAACTGTCTGACTGTCTTTTTGGGAAGGCCCGTGAGGAGGCCGTTACAGTAATCCACCCTGCTGCTGAGGAAAGCATGAACAAGTTTCTCTAAGTCCTCACTGGAAACTAAGCATCTTACCAGTAAGGCTAAGTAGATTTGAGTGTCATCAGCATAGCTATGTAAGGAGATTTGGTTCTTTCTCATTATTTGGCTCAGAGGGAGCATATAAAGGTTGAACAGCAGAGGTGCCAGAATTGAGCCTTGTGGAACTCCATATGTCATGGGTGTCCACCTCGACCTATAATCACCTATACTGACATAGTAACCTCTTCCTTCAAGGTAGGATCTGAACCATTTTAGGACCGTCCCAGACAGCCCAACCCAGTTTTCCAGCCTTTCCAGAAGTATGCTGTGATCGACAGTGTCAAATGCAGCACTGAGATCGAGCAATACCAGCACTGTTAGTTTGCCTGAATCTGTATTTAGGCGGATATCATAGATTATCTTTAGGAGCACTCTCTGTACTGTGATGTGCTCTGGAACCAGACTGAAAATTGTCTAAACACCCCTTGAAGTTTATAAACATGTTAACCTGGTTAAAAACAACTTTTTCAATGATTTTGCCAATGAAAGGGAGCTTTGAGATTTGTCACTAATTGCTCAATAGTGTGTTATCCAGGTTTCTCTTTTTCAAGAGGGGTTTAACAACTGCAGTTTTAAGTGAGTTTGGAAAAGAGAAGTTAAGGGAAAATAGGCTGTTCGTGGAAATTTTCCCATTCAAATAAGTTGCCAGATGACGCATAGTTGGTGTGAGGGATCGTACTTAACTTTTGGATGACACGAACCACTTTATGTAATGACTACTTGGCACTTTTTCCAAAACGTTGGTAAGGAGCCGAAATCGGCTATAGGCTGTGAACGGACGCCTTCGGGGGTGCCCAAGCGCTTCGCAGACCCCCCCTGGGTGCTCCTTAGTGCCCCTGAGTGCCTATTGGTTCCCCTGACTGCCATTTTGTCCCCAAAGTGCCTATTTGTCCCCCTGAATGCCTATTGACCCCCCTCATCTTCCTCATTGCCCGCAGGGCGCCTATTGATCCCCCTGACTGCCTATTCATCATCCTCCTTTTCCTCATTGTCCACTGAGTGCCTATTGGTCCCCGACAGCCTATTGTCCACAAAGTGCCCGTTCATCCCCCTGACTGCCTAATCTTCGTCCTCCTCTTCCTCATTGTCCACAGGGTGCCTATTGGTCCCGCTGACTGCCTATTGTTCACCCTCCTCTTCCTCATTGTCCACAGGGTGCCTGTTGGTCCCCCTGACTGCCTATTGTCCACAAAGTGCCCGTTCATCCCCCTGAATGCCTAATCTTCGTTGTCGTCTTCCTCATTGTCTGCAGAATGCCTATTGATCCCCCTGACTGCCTATTGTCCACAAAGTGTGTGTTCATCCCCCTGAATGCCTAATCTTTGTCGTCGTCTTCCTCATTGTCCGCAGAATGCCTATTGGTCCCCCTGACTGCCTATTGTCCACAAAGTGCCCGTTCAGCCCCCTATTGTCCACAAAGTGCCTGTTCAGCCCCCTGACTGCCTGATTTTCACTCTCGTCTTCCTCATTGTCCGCAAAATGCCTTTTATCACCCTAAACACCTGTTCATCATCCTTGTGCACAAAGTGACCATCGTGCTCCGGGGACCGCCTGGACATGCCCGCCAGGCTCTGTTTTTGGTCACAGGGAAAAGTGTTTCCAAAATGGCTTGGAAAAGCCGCAGGAGTCTTTTTGGTCGCCAGAGAGTAGCGAAACCTCAAATCTGGGGTCGAACGGTCCCTCAGGGGCCGAACGGCTGAGCATCCCACGTTCAACTTATCCCATTCGTTTTCACAGGTGTTTCGTGGACCGTGCCTGATCGGCCCCAAACGAACATATATGTTGCGTCACGGGCCCCCGGGGCCACCTTTAGAGTTCCGCGGTTGCACTGGCAAATTTGAAAAAAACCACCTATGGGGTTTGCATTGAAATAAGCTACACGTGGGACGTTGGCTCCCGAGAGGACAAAAGGTCAGATGGCCCCGAAATTCAGCATGGGGGTCGTACAGGGGCCCCTGACACGAGATCCAGAGTGTCGGGCCGCAGATGGCTTCTATGTAAATGGGAGCGCTGACATTGCCCGATCGGCCCCGAACTGACATATATGTTGCGTCACGGGCCCCTGACGCAAGCCCTCGAGTTCCGCGGTCGCGCCAGCTAATTTGCTAAAAAAAAAAGGCCCCCATGACCGCGAACCACCTATGGAGTTTCCATTGAAATAAGTTGCACGTGGGACGTTTGCTCCCGAGAGGTCAAAAGGTCAGAGGGCCCGAAAATCAGCATGGAGGTCGCACAGGGGCCCCTGACACGAGACCCAGAGTGTCGTGCTGCAGATGGCTTCCATGTACATTTTTCGACTCGAGAAATAACGTTGCTTTGTTGACATGGCCTAATCGGCCCCGACATATGTTGCGTCACGGGGCCCCGGGGCCGCCTTCCAAGTTCCGCGGTCGTACTGGCTAATTTGCCCAAAAAAGCCCCCCATGACCGCAAATGGAGTTTCCATTGAATAAGTTGCAGGCGGGACAAGGCCGTACAGGGGGGTCAAAAGGTCGCAGGACCCCCAACTTTGGCACAGAGCACCGACGCTGCCCCCCTCCAGTCGGGTCCCCGAGTTCCGTGGGCTTAGCTGCTTTGAGCCTTTTAGGCCTGGCCAAAAAACCACCCTCTTAGGCCTCATCCTTTATAGCTCTATGTGAGACAGAGGTATGTAAGAAAAGCTCAGAAAAAATTTGGGAGCGTCCCTCGAGCTAGCCCTCTGGGTAGGCCACCGAGGCCTTTGTGATGCAACACTGTGCCAAATCGCTGACACGTGTAACCTATCCAATTCGTTTTAATAGGTGGTTCGTGGATGCCCCGCGGAATGGCCCCCGTGGCCCCATCCCCCGGCTGATCCGGGGCCCATGACACATGTAACTTATTCCATTCATTTTGCAGGTGTTTCATGGACAGTGCCCGATCGGCCCCAAACTGACATATATGTTGCGTCACGGGCCCCCGGGGCTGCCTCCAGAGTTCCGCGGTTGCACTGGCAAATTTGCTCAAAAAAGGCCCCATGACCGCGAACCACCTATGGAGTTTGCATTGAAATAAGTTGCATGTGGGACGTTGGCTCCCGAGAGGTCAAAAGGTCAGAGGGCCCCGAAATTCAGCACGGGGGTCGTACAGGGGCCCCTGACACGAGACCCAGAGTGTCGGGCCGCAGATGGCTTCTATGTAAATGGGAGCGCTGACATTGCTTGATCGGCCCCGAACTGACATATATGTTGCGTCACGAGCCCCTGAAGCAAGCCCCCAAGTTCCGCGGTCGCACCGGCTAATTTGCTCAAAAAAGGCCCCCATGACCGCGAACCACCTATGGAGTTTCCATTGAATAATTTGCACGTGGGATGTTGGCTCAGGAGAGGTCAAAAGGTCAGAGGGCCCCGAAATTTAGCGTGGTGGTCGCACAGGGCCACGTGACGCAACACCCCGACTTGACACCTCAAATTTCAGGGCCCCAGGAAGTTCCATTTATGGATTATAGCGTGCCAAAAAAATCTACCTTAAACACACAAAGTGCTTCAAGACAGTCTTGAAGTCTAAGTGCGCAAGAGGCCTGCGTGAAAAACTTGGGCTGGGGAGCCAATTAAGAGTTGCGTCCGAGTGAGGCGCTTGTGCTCTCAGTATGGTGTTTGGGGGCCCTAGGCTGCCAGCAGGCCAAGTTTGGAGCCCCTCGGCCCCCCGGGGGCTGATCCAGGGCCCATGACACGTGTAACTTATTCCATTCATTTTGTAGGTGTTTCGTGGACAGTGCCCGATCGGCCCCAAACTGACATATGTTGCGTCATGGGCCCCTGACACAAGCCCCCGAGTTCCGCGGTCGCACCGGCTAATTTGCTCAAAAAAGCCCCCCATGACCGCGAACCACCTATGGAGTTTCACAAAATCAAAAAGTGCCAAAAAAAAACTCATGGAGGTGGATATGCAAGTCCTCCTGGGGCACCTCCAGGCATCAAAATGTTGAAATTCTACTGTCCACGAACAACCTATTTCATACAATGGGATAGATTGTACGTGGGATGTCCAGATCTCAGCTTCTGGACACAGCAGCCATCCCAAACCTGCGTTTCTGTGCTAGTCTGGACACGCCCTGTCCAGGGTGTGAATTTGGAGAAGTTTGGAGAAACTTGAAAATCTGACCAAAAAAAAACTCCACCTTAGTGATTTTTTGAGTGAAATTTTCTACTTTCTCCAATCTTCTTCAAATTCACACCATGGACAGGGCATGCCCAGATTAGAGCAGCAAGGCCTTGTAGAAGCTGAGATCTTGACATCCCACCTGCAATCTATTCAATTCATAAAAATAGGTTGTTGGTGGACAGTTGAATTCAGAGGTGCTAACACCAGGGGTCAACTCAGGGGGATGTGAGGATCCACCTCTACAGGTTTTTTGGGGGACCTGTTGAGGTTTGACCACTTGGGTGGAAGGATCAAGTAAAACATCCCACAATTCGTGGGGTGGAGACCACTTAGGTAGGTTAATCCTCCCACCTGTAGCTTATTAAGCTGTCTGTGATCATCCCACCTGTAGCCTATTAGGCTGTCTGTGGACATCCCACCTGTAGCTTATTTAGGCTGTCTGTGGACATTCCACCTGTAGCTTATTTAGGCTGTCTGTGGATATTTAAGCTGTCTGTGGACATCCCACCTGTAGCTTATTCCATGGACCCTAGGTAGGCTGTCTGTGGACATCCCACCTGTAGCTTATTTAGGCTGTCTATGGATATTTAAGCTGTCTGTGGACATCACGCCTGTAGCTTATTCAATGGACCCTAGGTAGGCTGTCTGTGGACATCTCACCTGTAGCTTATTTAAGCTGTCTGCGGACATCCCACCTGTAGCTTATTTAGGCTGTTTGTGGACATCCCACCTGTAGCTTATTTAGGCTGTCTGTGGACATCCC
>CAIGQZ010032037.1:1087878-1119972 GCA_903798205.1 Danio tinwini | reverse complement strand
GCTGTCTGTGGACATCCCACCTGTAGCTTATTTAGGCTGTCTGTGGATATTTAAGCTGTCTGTGGACATCCCACCTGTAGCTTATTTAGACTATCTGTGGATATTTAAGCTGTCTGTGGACATCCCACCTGTAGCTTATTCAATGGACAGTAGGTAGGCTGTCTGTGGACATCCCACCTGTGGCTTTTTTAAGCTGTCTGTGGACATCCCACCTGTAGCTTATTTAAGCTGCCTGTGGACATCCCACCTGTAGCTTATTTAAACTGTCTGCGGACATCCCACCTGTAGCTTAATAAGCTGTCTGCGGACATCCCACCTGTAGCTTAATAAGCTGTCTGCGGACATCCCACCTGTAGCTTAATAAGCTGTCTGTGGACATGCCCTCTGTAGCTTATTCAGCTGTCTGAGGACTTAGGCGTTCTGAGAGCCTGACCGGCCAATCGTGGCCACATTGGTGTCCAGGGGGACTTGTAAGTCGTTCCCGGATATTTAGGTGTTCAGGGGGACATATAGGCTGTTCGTGGCCGCATAGAGGTTCAGAGGGACAGATAGGCCGTTCCCTGATATTTAGGTGTTCAGGGGGACATATAGGCTGTTTGTGACCACATAGGGGTTCAGAGGGACAGATAGGCCGTTCCCTGATATTTAGGTGTTCAGGAGGACGTTTAGACTGTTCGTGGCCACATAGGTGTTCAGAGGGACAGTTAGGCCATTCGTGGCCACATAGGGGTTCAGGGGGACAGATAGGCTGTTCGTGGGAGGTGGGCGGGGTCCCGGCAGGGGGGGCGGGCGCTCGTGAGACAAATAGGCCGTAAGGGGGAGGTTTAGGCCTTCCCCGGACGCCCAGCCCTCACCTATCCGATGAGCCCCACGTAGGGGGTCCCTGTCAGTCCGCTGCCACAGCCGTCCGCCAACCCCCTATTAAGCGCTCCGTGGTCCCCTGTCCACCGGTGTTGGCCTAAGGCAGTGAAGCATTTGCCACTTTTAGAAGATCCATTTCTAGACAGTTAACCACCGTTTTGAAGAATGATGTGGGGAGCGTGTCAAGACTGCAGGTTGATGTTTTCATAATTTGCACAACCTCCTCTAAGATTTTACCAATCATTGCCATGAAATCAGACATAATGTCTGATTTCTTAAGTTGTGGTTGAGCTTGTCTGACGTCAACACAACTTGGCTGATTGGATGAGCTGATTGCCTTGCTAATATTATTGATATTATCAGTAAAGAAATGAGCAAACTCATTACATTTACTTTCAGAGAGTAGTTCACTGGGAATCCTACTGAGGGGGGTTGCGAGTCTCTCTACCGTTGCAAAGAGTGTACGCGCATTGTTTAAGTTGCTGTTTATAAGGGTTAAAAAGTAAGACTAGCAGTATTTAGTTCCACATTAAAGGCATGAAGGCTGTCTTTATAGATATTATAATGGACTACTAATTCGTCTTTCTCACGTACACTCAGCTTTTCTGCACTGCCTTTTCATCATTTTTACCGATGTTGACCTTGACCAAGGTCCTTTCTGTCTGTCAGTTTTCTTCCTAACTTTAACAGGAGCAATGTCATCTATGACATTCTTAACTTTAGAGTTAAACAAATCAAGGAGAGAATCAACAGAGTCTGCAGATATGCTTTGTGCTAACGATATGGCATTCATAAACTGCTCACTAGTGTTCTTATTTATGCATCTCTTTCTGACAGAGACAGATCTGTCTTTAATGACTGGAATGATTAATATATATAAAAAAATACAGAAATGATCAGATAGTGCAACATCCTTAACAATGAAATGTGTAGACCCTTAGTTATAAGTAGATCAAGAGTGTGTCCATGATTGTGTGTGGGTCCTTGAACATGCTGAGTCAGATCAAAAGTGTTAAAAAACAGTCATAAGGTCTTTTACAGCATTGATTTCTGGATTATCAATGTGAATATTAAAATCCCAGCAATAGTAAAATAGTCAAACTCAGAGGTTACTATTGATAACAGCTCTGTAAAATCATCAATAAAAGTTGGAGAATATTTTGGAGGTCTGTAGATAATGATCAGTAAAATGTGTGGTGACCCTTTAGTGCTATACTCAGATATTCAAAGGACAAATAGTCACCAAATGACACTTGTTTACACTCATAGACATCTTTAAATAGGGCAGCGATGCCTCCACCTCTTTTATTAGCTCTGGAAACACTCAAAAAATCAAAGTTTAAAGGAGCTGTTTCATTCAGAACTGCTGAGCTACAATTGTAATCTAGCCAAGTTTCATTTACACGCATAAAATCAAGGCAATTTGTGTTGATAAAATCATTGACTAAAAGTGACTTATTGTTAAGTGATCGGATGTTTAAAAGGCTAACTTAACAGTTTTAGCTGTTTTCCCTACAGAGGTCTTAGATTTACATTTAATAGACACCAGATTTGAATAATTTGCTATATGGCTTGAGGAAATCCTCAGTTTTCTGTCACATAATACAAGACATATCTGCGAAGAGAAAGCTACAGGCACACTGGGTTCCTGCTTGTTCTGCAAACATCTGATAAAGACACTGTTATCTAAGCAGGCACCCGAGACACATCAATGGCAGCTTTTAAGTTCACCAGCTGAAGATGAGGTGTTTTTTAAGACCTGGCGCTGTCGCAAAGACCTAAGGCCCTCTCCTAGGTGTAGGGCGAGGTGGGCTCAGAGATGGGTGTGAGGCTGGCTGACTTTTGGTTGGTAACTAGGGGCTTGCAGCAATGGAGTGTGAGAGTTTAGTTCCAGCAAACACCAGTTCCTCCATCTTTTTTTTTTTTGAAAAATTCAAGAGAGGTGAGCAAGGTGACAGTGAGAATGTGTCTGGTGACAGAGGCTGTGGGTCTGGGGTTTCTGGCTGTTGAGATATGTTGACCTGGCTGTTTTCCTGGAGATCATCCATGATTGCTGAGAGTTGGTGCTGTTCTGGTGTGTCACACAGTCTCTCTGTGTTAAACTCTGTGTGCAGGGCTCAGACAGCAGTTTGTCCGTTATCAGGGGTTGTTGTGTCTGCGTGGTGTTATCGCATCCTAGTTGGATGCGTCAGCCACAAGTCCACTCAGGAAAGTCCTATGGTCATCTGGACATTTGGTAGGTGTGTGTGTGTGTGTGCTATTTGGGTTGAACTCAGTGGCACACACAGCCGATGGATGATGAAGGGAGAAATAGATATTGTCCTTTAGCACTTTTGCACCAAGTTTGTTTGGATGAAGGCCGTCTGATGTAAACAGTTGTCTTTGGTTCCAGAAGAGATTGAAGTTGTCAATAAAATTCAGTCCTTTACTGTTACATGTTTTCTGCAGCCATGCATTTAGACCAAGGAGCCTTGAAAACATATTTGTCCCTCTTGCAGGGAGTGGTCCACTGATGAACGGCTGAATCTTCAATCTTTCAACTGTTTCCAAGAGCTCACAGAAATCTTTCTTGAGCAGTACTGACTGCTCCTTTCAAATATCATTCTTCCCCACATGGATGATAATCCGTTTTGCATTCTCGTGTTACCTTTATGTTCTCAAGCTGTTTGTGTATATCAGAAACTGTTGCATGAGGGAAGCAGTTTGTCATTGTTGCTCTGCTTCAAAAAATTTTGATTATTGAATCTCCAACAATCAATGTTCTTATCTCGGCTGCGATCGGAGCAGAATGCCGTGGTCTAGTTGGCCCTGAGCATCTGTTCCATGTAGAATTAGCTGCTGAGTTATGTGGTTTTTGTCTGACTACATTTGGGGATTGTTCATCCATATTACTGAGAACTTCATATCTGCTCTGAAGCTGTATTTGAGTCAGAGCCGTATTTGGGGTAGAGGTCGCTAATGCAGAAGCGTATGATCTGACCCCGCGAGTACCCTTTGGTCTCGCACCTTGTTTTTGCCATTTATTATCACACTCATTTTCAACATTTTTATTCAGTTTTTTCTGTGCTTAAAACAGTAGCTGTAGTAGATTTATGGGACTCACCGGCTGTATGCTGTGAGGGTCCACAATAAACTGGTGCTGCGTGATCTGGCAGTTCTGGTCGGATCGCAAGTAACTTTGTTTCAAGGACTGCAATCTTTTGTAGAAGTTTGTGGCAGTTTGTGCAGCAGGGAGATTCTAAATCAATACGCTCCAGAGCCATTTTTACAGCCTGGTAACGGGAGGTTTGTTTAGAGGATAATTCCCTTCTTGTTGGTAAAGTTGTATTAAAGAAAGTTTGTAGATTCGATGTTGATCTTCAAGCTGTGTCGTTTGAGCACTGTGCTGATAGGTTCAAGTTAAAATTAGAGTATAAAATATAAAAGCAAGAGTGCAAGGAGCGGAGCAGTAGGCAGAAGCGTCCGAACAGTAGCAAAGCAGGAAGTAGAAACTGTTATTGATTTATCTTTATAAGGGCACTCTCTGTACTGTAATGTGCTCTGAAACCAGATAAAAATGGTCTAAGCATCTCTTTGAGCTTAAGAACGTGTTAACCTGGTTAAAAACACCTTTTTTTCAATTAGTTTGCCAATAAAAGGGATATTTGAGATTGGCCTTTAACTGCTCAATAGGGTGTTATCCAGGTTGCTCTTTTTGAAGAGAGGTTTAACAACTGCAGTTTTAAGTGAGTTTGGGAAAGTCCCTGAGAGAAGTGAAGCATTTACCACTTTCTAGGAGATCCATTTTTAACACTCAACATTTTTTCACTCAATATTTCATACTGTAGACCAGATTATCAACTGGAAATGTTCATGTTTCAACTATTAATCTAATTAACCAATGAAGTCTCCAGTTATGAACCCCACTGCTAATACAATGTGAATGTTTTTAAAAAGCACACTAAAAGTTTAAATACTTCAATACTGTGCATGTCCATTATCACAATATATTGAATTCTTGTAAATCGGCATGTCTAATTTAGTGTAATATCTTTAGATTACAGAAGCTGGATTAATAGAGATCTTGGAGAAAGTAAGTCAACAAACAGAGAAGAAAACCACTGTAAAGGTGAGTATGACTTTTTTTTATCTCTTCTTGAGATTTTAATTATTAAATATCTAGAAATGAAATCTATTTTGGCTCTGATATATTTAAAGGCATGTACTAAATGCATGAATGTAAAATCTGAGTAGAATGTGGCAAGTGAATTTCACCATTTTTTTTCCCTAGTTTAATCGACGTCGTGTAATGGACTCGGATGAAGAGAATGATGATGACTAATATGCAGGTGCAATCGATCTGCTGGGATTTTTGTGCTCATGGTACTTTTGGCACTCTGGTCTGACTGCTGACTAGGACATGACTACAAATGACCATTCAATTGTTCTGCTCAAAACAATTACAGCCAAAGATCTTTGATCTGTGGTTAAACAGGATGTCTTTGACTAATGTTTCTGTTATGCCTTCTCTTTTTCAGTTTAGCATAATTTCATCATTTTTCTTTACCTCAAAACAATACATTGCAGATAATGTGTTACTGTAATTATGGGGATCTGGCCACACATTTCTGAAGACATGTGCAAACTTTTACATAATAAAAGCAATTAACAAAATTTTCTGAGCTTGTTACATCAGTTGCATTTGCCCGTCTCACACCATGTCATAGTTGAATGAGGCTAAATTTCTCCTCAGTATTTAATTGTACATTTGTTTTAACAACTAGTTTTTTATAGAAAACCTTTTTTATTTGGAAGGCTGCACATGTACTGAAATCCCTTTGAACCAACCTTTATTTTGCATATTAAGCATTATACGTATATGAAGAGGCATAGCATATGTTTTAAAGGTGCTAGATGTTAGTTTTTGCCTCTTCTAAAGCATAAAAATACCATGCGTCTGCATATATTTAAGAAAGATGCTAAGTGAACATGCTAAAATCTTTTTTTTTTCAGCACTCTGGGTTGCCTTGGTGGAAAACTCACTGTATTTTATTTGTCATTAAGGCTGTCTTAGTGTATGTAAAATTGCGACCTCCACGGGACAATAGCAGCCTACCGAAATGAGATTTTGGATTTATTAAATGGGATAGCCCCATCTTATTTTTGAGGGGGTCCCTAAAAAGTACATAAATCAAAACAGAGTACAAACACAACTAAACAAAACAAGCAGCACATTTCACCTGAACCACCTTCCACAGTCTAAAGCATTAACAAACAAAAACATATAGTCAAAAAGTGCAAATAGTTCACAACAAATAAGTATTAAACATTTAAATTGGAAACAAAATTAATAACATTTACAAGTTTATTTTCAAAAAAATTAATTAAATCCTGAAAAGACTAAATGTCTTAATTGATCTAAAAGAAGGGAGGTTATTCCAGTGACGCGTCATGGAAAGGACTTATGGCCACTTTGTTGTAATTTTTGCAACTAAAAATCATTCTGTTGCATATGTCGAAGAAGTAAATGGAATTAAAAAACTGCTTTGAATAAGAAGGCCAACTAAAATAAACACATTTAAAAAGAAACAAATAGCAATGATACTGGCTGCATCCGAAACCTCCTTCTACACAGTAGGTACTGCAATTTAAAACGTACTACTCAGCCGTTACAAAAGTAAGTTCTATACAGTATGAATGTAAGAAGTATGAATGGAATTCGGACGTACTACATCCTCCATTTTGTTATGGTCATGTGACCTATCTGCTTCAGTTGCGTCGCTTCACACAGATTCATGAATTCTCTCGCGGGGCATCATGGGATAGCACAGCGTGCATGGGACGCGCACTTCAGAATCTCGCCAGAAGTAGTAAATTATCCGGGTACTTCTCGTATACTGATTTTCGAATTCTATGAATTCGGACATACTAGGCTCGCATACTGCTTTTAGCGTACTGTATAGTATGGAAGTATGCAGTTTTGGATGCAGCCATTGTCTACGGAATTTAGGTTGTACATTCTGAGAGTTTTATTAGGACATCCTTAAACAAATCTACATAGAGTTGAAAACAGTAATTAAAGGTTTTATATTAATATCAGAAGTATTACTGTAAATAATAAATAAGCATAATTATAGGAAAATTAATTGAGAAATTTATTTTCTTCCTTGAAATGAAAAAAAAAATTTTAATTGTAAAATCGATATGAGACTTAAATGCAGATTTATAATATCCAATGTTTTTGATTAGCAAGTAATATAAATATTACAAACGTAAACGTTAGCTGAACAGGTTACATTGTAACACTGTGTCCTAACACGGGACATGACAAGACTCTAGCGACAAGCATGACTGTCCACACCAAACATGAAAAACAATTAAATACCACGGCCATTTAGAAGCTCAAGATTTAGACGCTCAAGGTTTAGAATCTAATTAATACATATTAAACATCTTATGTTGTTTAAAGCACACGCTAAGGCCCAATCCCAATTCTACCCCTTAGCCCTTTTTTTGCTTATCCGTACCCCTCATTTTTCGCGTTCCCGAGAAGGTGTCTCAATTCTCTTTAGCTTAAATGCATAGGGCTAAGGGGAAGGGGGGAATAGCTCTTCGACCAAAGATTTTTCAGAAACCAAGGTGGAGGGGTACAAAAATAGAATTGAGATTGGGCCAAAGTGACTGATATCTGTCTCAGTTCTAACGTTTTACTTGAAAATAAAACATAGTTTGAAGATAAAACAATCTTTTGCTGCATTCAGCATGCCGACAAATGTCATGTAAAATTGTATTTAATCTCACATTGGTAGCATTTAACGGAGTAAAGCACATAATCAGGACCTGAGCTGCTCATTGTCTTGGTAGTTATGCTGTTGTTCAGGCATGAGAAATAGAATTTGTTTCTAAAATAGAAGTTTCAGATAACTGTTAGGTCAAAAACTTTTTAAAACGAAAAATATTCTACCACGTGTCATTGGGACTGTGTGTAGCGTAAATAGTATGGCACCCTGTTTGCATGCAGCCTGCGTTTGCATGCAGTTGTTGGAGGGACTACAATGACTGGTTTAACCACTGGGTGTCAATCTTGCACGTTTATTCATTAACATCGCAAGCTTAACCCATAGGTTTGATATGAAGTTGGGCCACCCTTTGCAACAATGACAGCTTCAACTGTTCTGGGAGGGATTTCCAAGGTTTAAGTTTGTTTTCTAAAACGTTTTGGCCATTCTTCTAGAAGTGCATTTGTGAGTTCAGGCACTGATGTTGGACAAGAATGCCTGGCTTGCAGTCTCTACTCTAATTCATCATAAAAAGCTGTTCTATCAGGTTGAGGTTAGGACTCTGCTGGCCATTCAATTTCCTTCACACTCACTCATTCATTCATGTCTTTATGGATCTCGCTTTGTGCACTGGTGTGCAGTCATTTTTGGAAAGGAAATGTTACCACAAACTGGATAGTGAAATTTACCAAAATGTATGCAGTATAGTGGTGTTTCATATTATATTGTACACAATAATACCGGTATAATTTTGTATTATAACATAATAACAAGGTGTCATATTGTGATATCAACAATATAGCAACATGATGACATATAGCAACATTTAGGTTACCGTGTGCAACACCTCTGAGAGCAGGAGCAACTTGTCAGCATCCAATGACAATTAAGTAACTAAAACAGGAGCAATACTATGGAAGTGGTTTAGTTACAAGAGGTCAGACTTATTTAAAAGTAATGCGAGACATCAGCTCTACAGTGTAGCAGCAGCTCTAGTGGAAGACAACAACAGTGTAAACAACAAATAAAACCATGTTCACTTCACAATTTAAAGTTTTGCATGTGGACCAATGACTATAAAATGATGTGGACAGGTGCGTTGTTCTCAGTTGCTCATAAAAAATGATGGCACTTCCCTATTTAGTGATACTATATTGTTTTTCATATAAGAACAGTTTGGCATAAGGTTCTATCTGACATTGTTGTCAAAATTGAGTTATTCTTATTAAATGACAACTTTTACATTGTGATGTTTTATTTTTTATGTTTAAGTTTTTAAGACTTTTATTTAAAACATAAAAAAGGTTGTATCTACAAAACTCTAGCTTGGCTCTAAAAGGTTCTTTCTGTGAGCCAAATCAGCATTTCCAATGCACGCACGAAAACCAATCAGGATCAGTTTTTTTCGTCATTTCACCAGATTGCTTCATTGACAGCGGGAAAGACCAGAAAGAAACACAAAATCAGTCAACTAAATAATGCTCACCACACAAAATTGAGAAGAAACCTGAAACTGACAAGATGTGTGTAAATGTAATGATTTAGAAGCATTTTTTGACATTAAGATGAAATGTTAAATTTTACATTCTTAAAAAAGAAACAGTTCAATGTAACGTATTAAATGTGAAATATTTTTATTTGTTTTAATACGTATATAGACTGAAACATTTTTCAGTATTTATTAAACTCATTTGTGCATTGTCCTTTTTCTTTTAAAGTCTTTAAATTTGATATTAAACCATGATGGGCAAATAATTAATTTAATTCATGGGAAATAAAATTCAATAAATAAAATGCAATAGTTCATATAGAGCATAAAATTCTATAAATATTACCATATTAATTACAGAAAATTAACAGCTGCACTGGATAAAAAATTTAGCACAGCCTTGTATGCTTCATTTGAGCAAGAAAAAATATGCATCCTAAAATATTAAATAAATGTTATAGAAAGCAAAAATGTTACTTTCTCAAACATCAACATATTGTTATAACATTAAATTATATATTTTTGATTGTATTTCTTGAAAAGTAATGCTCCAATAAATTATCTGCCAGAGAGAACCTTATAAGCGGAAAATTACTTTTTAGAATTAGAAGGTTTTATCTGCATTTGCTCTGTTTGTTTTACCCCAATTTGCTGGTTTAAGAACATTTGGATAATTTACATTTAGATTATGTTTAGGGTCTATGTCATGTTAATGATTGAAGATAACTGTTAAACACATATTGTTTACTGTATGGAATGCAAAAACTATAAATCCTAATATCTCAAAATCATTTCGAACGCAAATAGAACCTTATAATTCCAAGATGACGGTACAGCAAGGTCTGTTGTAATGGTAGCATCAGGTATTAGAACCACAGCCCAGTGGCTGCTCCGATGGGAGACGGTGGAAAGCAATGTCATATGAGACAGTGCTCCACAGAAATCTGATCTTATTTATAAACATTAAAAATTTTCTCTAAAACTTTATTGTCATTTATAAGGGATTTACAAAGCATAAATAGTCCTCACTTTAGATTAGGTGACAAAATTGGATAAGTCCAGTTAATAAAACATTTATTAAAATACAATTATATGCCTGAATAATAAGATAAATGTTCATTTGAATAGTTTATTAATCGTTTACACATTCTGAATGATCTTAAAAAACCATCAACTATTCTTAAATAACTAGTAAGTAATGCACTTGACTTTACAAGTATGAAAACAACATCTAGTAATACATAGGCGGTGCCGGTGACCTACTCAGACACACATAGACACGCCTAGACTGCAGCTCTACACAGGAAGTTTGACCAGAGGAGAAATGGTCATGCCCAACTAAGTCTGGTTTCTCTCAAGGTTTTTTTTCTTTATACTTTCATCAATTGGAGAAGTTTAGTTCCTCGTCACTGGCTTGCTTGGTTTGGGACTTGTTGGGAACTGCTAATCGATGGATTTGCTCTTCAGTGATTGGACTTTCAGCAGTGAAAATTAAACCACACTGAACTGAACTAAATTGACCTTTAACTCTGAAAACTGGACTGACACAATTGCAAATCGCAATTGCAGTTTACTAGAACTTCTATGTTAAGCTGCTTTGATACAATCTACATTGTAAAAGCACTATAGAAATAAAAATGAATTAAAATGAATTAAGATAGAGTTAATACTTAACAAGTAATGAATTTACTATTTGTCAATGCTTAATACATGATTCAAAGTGTGTAGTTATTATAAAGTATTACTGTGAAATTTTGTTGATTTAGTTAAAATACAATGTTGATACCCAGAGGAAAAGTACCACCAGTGACCATTTTCATGAAAAATGCAATTTACAAATGTTCTGCTCTACTGCAAGATACAAGCCACATGCTGAGAGTTATGCTATACTCACTAAATTAAGTATGTTAATCCATTTATATTCTAGCTCAATTCCCAAACAGTAAATAAGGTCTAATCACACTTCATTCAATTTAATTCATCTTTATTTGTATAGCGCTTTTACAATGTGGATTGTGTCAAAGCAGCTTCACATAGAAGATTATAGTGAATTGAAAATGTCAGTTCAGTTTTAAGAGTTTAAGTTCAGTTCAGGTAAGTGTGGTTTATTATTCACTGCTGAGAGTCCAAACACTGAAGAGTAATCCATCTATGCGCAGCCCTGCAAGTCCCGAACCATGCAAGCCAGAGGCGACAGTGGCGATGTAAAAACTTTACCAATTGGCGTGAAGGATAAAAACCTAGAGAGAAACCAGGCTCAGTTGGGCACGACCATTTCTCCTATGGCCAAACGTCTTGTGCAGAGCTGCAGTCTAGGCACCGGAAGCTGGAGAACACTGGACGTCAGCGAAGACCCGGCTGTCCCTGGAGGTCAAAGGAATCAGTCTCATGCTCTCCACTCCTCCATGACCAACACGGCTGCTACTCAGGAAACAGCCTGGTCCAGGATTGTGGAACCTTGGGATTATCTCTTCACAGGTCTTGGATTGCATCAGTAGTGCTGCATAATCTCTGGGGGTCTCGGGGTAAGTATCCTTGGTGGAAATAAAAAATAAAGAGAATAGTTAGCATAGGTGCTGTTCATAGTGTATATAAACGAGATGCGTGGAGCACATTTATGCATCATACCGCTATGTGATGCATTGAGTGTATGCTTTACTAAAAATATAGGCCTTTAATCTAGTTTTGAACTGCAAGAGTGTGTCTGAGCCTCAGACATTATCAGGAAGGCTAGTCCAGAGTTTAAGAGCCATAAATGAGAAGGCTCAACCTCCTTTACTCGACATTGCTATTCTATGTACTACCAGAAGCCTTGAGTTTTGAGATCTTGACATCTTCTATTTTCTGTCTGAAGCCTTTTATTTTATCACTGGAAAAAATCATGAAGTCATCACTACTAATTTGCAGTGGGACAATTTGTTCCAAAGATGGCTGATTATTTGTTAATTTAGCAATGGTGTTAAATAAAAATCTAGGATTGTTATGATTATTTTCTATCAGTTTGGGGAGGTGCTCAGTCCTGGCAGATTTTAGAGACCTCCTATAGCTGGACATACTGTCTTTGAATGCGAAATGCAAGTCCATTAAATGCAAGTCCATTTCTCTGGTTAACATTAAGAATATCACTAAAGATTGATGCAACTCCACCACCACGAGCCTCATGCTTATATGTGAATCCTGGAGGAGTTGCTTCATTTAAACTAATATAGTTGTTTTGTTTCAGCCAGGTTTCAGTGAGACAGAGTGCATTAAGATTGTTATCTGTTATTATTTCATTTATGATAAGTGCTTTAGGTGCTAGTGACCTGATGTTTAGGAGACCAAGCCTTAAGAAAGTTGTATTTTCACTTTTTTGCAGTTTTTCTGGTTTGATTCTTAATAGATTTTTTCTAGAGCACACAGTACATTTATTTCTTGATCTAATATGAGGAACAGACACTCTATGGGGTTAGTCGAATAAGCAGTACTGTGATTTAAGTGGGATGAGCAGGAGTCTATATGGCTAAAATGTGAATTTTTATTTACTAGTCAGACAGAACGAAGCATCCTGGAGATGCTGTCCGACAGGAGTCGGAAAAGCCTAGGACGATCCCAGAAAAGATTCCAGTTATTGGCAAAGAGCAACTTCTGTTCTTTACACCATGTTAATAGCCATTAATTCAGAGCAAAAAGTCTATTGAACCTTTCATTTCCTTTGCGGTATTTAGGAAGCGGCCCAGAAACGATGATCTGCGTGGCAAGCGTGTGTGTCGAACCATCTCGATCAGGCTCCTGAAGTCCCTCTTCAGGATCTCTATCTGCCGCAGTGTCGTTCGTCCCCACCATAGACTGTAAAAGATATGGACGTAGTATCCGTGACGTTACCCATAGGTTTATGAAGAACCCAAAAGAAGCTACCAGTAGGTGTGGCCAACCGTCAACATTTTGTTACCATGTCATCGCACCAACCGGGGCATACCATACAAGGGCAAAAAGGCGGAGCGTGAGCGGAGCTACAGATGCATGAGAAACACTTAATACTTCATTACCTGAGACTCGTTTGTGTTCTGACCACATGTGATTGGTTTTATACTAAATCAATAAAATGTTTAGACTTTTAAAAACACTGTTTCATTAGCAATATCATAGGCATGTATTACACATTGAGCCACTACAAGTATTGTTCTTATGACGTTTTTCAACAGGAGGAAAGTGTGAATTACTTCCAAACACTTCAGATATAGTCTGTGTTAGTAAATGCAAGGCTATTGATGAAATCCAGGCAGAACACTGTATGACAACTGTAATAAATCAACCTATCTTATAAGATAGACCAGGGATGTTTATTAGTTCATATCAATGACTCGGATCGTCAAGATTTGAATCATTGATTCGACTCAATTGAGTCGGATTGAATCAGATCAAAAGATTCACACTTTATCTGAAATTTGTCCCGCAAATAGAGACATCGCATTTTACTAATCTAGTTTATATTATTTTCGTGGCCAACGATAATAACATAACACAGGATTGGGTTAACTTTTAGCAAGGTAACAGATCTACAGCTTGAGGCAATGACTTAGAAGCACATAAAACAAGAACACAGTTCTTACAAAAGGAGAACAAAGATTTATTGAGCTACACTACGATACATGAAACTAACTACGTAATAAGCAAACCACAAACAAATGCGCACACACATTCACATAAACACACAGGCAGTTCAGAGGATGCAAAATGAGTTAACAACCGTTTCAAATAATTCTAGTATTTCTTACTAGATCTTAGAATCACCTGAGAACTGAAACTTTTGGTCCGAAACTTAAGAGGTTTGCATGGCGGTGACCCATCACATGCGGCGCGGTGTCCGGGCAGGCAAGAGGGGGCAGAGAGCAAAAGCAGGCGCGAGCCAGCTTGATGAAAAAAGCAAAGTTTTAAGCTGCAGTGGGGTTTTAAGTGACCTGATCTGGTCCATCTCTCATGACGCTGTCGTCCATTGAGCAGTTGCCATAAAGGGCGGGGCCATGCCCCGTACCAGCGTAGCCAAAGTCAATTATTAACAGACTCCAAGAGATTGCACGTGGTAAAATCTCTGGTAAGATTGTAACTATCTGACATCAAATGTTTCACGAGTTCGCACTTACAGAAGTTTAAGAATAAAACGTATTTGGCGTGCTGTCCAGGGAGAGGGCTCTGAGCTCGGGGAAGACCCCCCCCGTATCGGAGGACAGAGAGGAGTTGGGGTTCTAGCGAAGCGTCTAGCCCGGCCTCAGAATGCTCCCCCTGAGTAGATAATGTTTAAGAAGTGAGGTGTTAGGGTGGTGGAGGGATGCTAAAGTCGTGAGATGATGCAGGTAGGACAACTTTGGAATTTATAGGGGTTTGGTCTAATGCTGATTGGATAATAGAATGCTTACCAATGACGTAAAGAATTGCTGAAACATCTGCGTGTGCTCCTCCCGAAATTTGTTTATAAAACATCACTTCACGAGTTTGCACTTACAGAAGTTTAAGAATAAAGCGTATTTGGCATGCTGTCCAGGAAGAGGGCTCTGAGCTCAGGGAAGACCCCCCCCCCAACTCGCATTATTCCCCGTATCGGAGGAGTCTAGCCCGGCCTCAGAACGCTCCCCAAAAATGCTTTTAGATTACAGGACAGCAGCCAGACAAGTATGCGATCCCCCCAAAAATTGCTAATCTTAAAAATTTTGGAGGGGTGCTGTTTGAATTAGCTGTAAGGCGTTACAAGGTGTGTGTGCACGATAAGGTGTGCGTCTCCCGTGGGAGCGGTCACTGCACTTGCCGTGGTGCATAATAATGAGGTGTGCGTCTCGCGTAGGAGCAGTCACTGTGCTAGCAGTGGTGCATAATAGTAAGATGTGCATCTCCCGTAGGAGCAGTCACTGCACTTGCAGTGGTGCATAATAATGGGGTGTGTGTCTCCCTTAGAAGCGGTTACTGCGCTAGCAGTGGTGCATAATAATGGGGTGTGCGTCTCCCATAGAAGCGGTCGCTGCACTTGCAGTGGTGCATAATGAGGTGTGCGTCTCCCGTAGGAGCAGTCACTGCACTAGCAGTGGTGCATAATAATGAGGTGTGCCTCTCCCGTAGGAGCGATCACTGCGCTAGCAGTGGTGCATGATAATAGGGTGTGCGTCTCCCATAGGAGCAGTCACTGCGCTAGCAGTGGTGCATAATGAGGTGTGCGTCTCCCGTAGAAGCGGTCACTGCGCTAGCAGTAGTGCATAACAATAAGGTGTGCGTCTCCCGTAGGAGCGGTCACTGCGCTAGCAGTGGTGCATAATAATAAAGTGTGCGTCTCCTGTAGGAGCAGTCACTGCGCTTGCAGTGGTGTATGATAATAAGGTGTGCGTCTCCCGTAGGAGCAGTCACTGCGCTTGCAGTGGTGTATAATAATAAGGTGTGCGTCTCCCGTAGGAGCAGTTACTACACTTGCAGTGGTGCATAATAATAAGGTGTGTGTCTCCCGTAGGAGCAGTCACTGCGCTAGCAGTGGTGCATAATAATAAGGTGTGCGTCTCCCGTAGGAGCAGTTACTGTGCTTGCAGTGGTGTATAATAATGTGTGCGTCTCCCGTAGGAGCAGTCACTGCGCTTGCAGTGGTGCACAATAAGGTGTGCGTCTCCATAGGGAGCGGTCACTGCACTAGCAGTGGTGCGTTTTAAGCTGTGTATCTACAGTGGGATCAATAGTGAGGGATTGAAGAATGAGGATTAGATGTCGCTTAGGAGTTGGAATAGTAAAAGGGGACTGATGCAATAGTATCTGGATGCAGCCTTTATGATGCAAGCTGAGATTGCATCACTCAGAGATGCAATGTCAGAAACAATACACTCAGTGGAATGAGTGACGTCACTTTGACGAGTAGGGTTAGGGGTGGGGTTAGGTGAGCGCATTAAAAAGCATAGGATGCAGCTCAGATTGCACTGCACCAGGTTTGCATCCAGACCCCTCTCGACTGATGGTGCATTTTCACTGACGTTTCCGATTCATTTCTATTGAAAACTTCAATGATAGACTAAGAGTAACTAAAAGTAGTGCAAAGGAAGCAGTAAGGAGTAGCAAAAGGTGTTCCTTGATTTTTATCAAGTGAAATTGCAAGTCCACAGCCAATCGCTATGAAAGTAGATGGGGTAAGCTAGACCTGTGATTCTGAATGATTTTTAACTGGAGGATTTCTAAGCTGAAATTGCTTATCAGCTTGGTGTTATTATTATTATTTTATATTACTTTTTAAATTAATTAATTAATTTATTTTATATATTTGTCTATTGTTTATAATTTTTTTTCCTTTGTTTACTTATGTTTACGTAATTTATTTAATGTTCTGCTTGCAGAACAAAGGTTATGTCTGTGTATACGTTAATAGCATTTTTTATTTTATCCATATTTATCCATTTAGACAATAAATCTATCTGCTGTGGGATATAGTCTATACATGGTGTTGTAATCGGCAGTCGATTGCTCTTGACTGCCTTGTCCTGCGCTATGCAGGTGTTAACTGTAGTGCTTGCTTCATATGTTGAAGTAGTACGCGACAGACGCTATAGAAATAAAGATTAACTGAATTCATTGAATTGCTGCAACCTTAAAACAGTGCACATATTATTGATGTATATACAAGTAGTTTTACCTGGTTAATCTGCAAACAACACGAGGGAAGAATAGGCTTGTTATTCCTAAATTTGACGCACCACGAAAGCAGTGGTGTTGCGGGCGGTACTAACGCAGATTCCCGCTGTAAATTAGTGGAATTGCTCCATGCGAAGGGGACGGACAGGGCCTTGGCGGAGACGTGCTCACGCTGTCGTGGCAGAGACGAGCTGGCGTAGTGGAGACGAGCTCACGATTGCCCGATGGTCGGCGATTTGCCGTGTAGAGCGGCAGGCTGACACTCGATTGATCAGTCCCAGCGGTTGCCGAATCTGGGGCGCAGCTCAGGTTTGCTGCAGGCTATGCTGTGGCCAGATGGAAGCTCGATCTCGGTGACTGAAGGAGCGGCGGCATTGCTGAAAGGACGGCGGGCCCGAGTTAAGACCGCGGCCTCTGTTGATATGGTCTGCCGAGTGCTGATGCGCTGGACGTCGGCTTAATGTTGCAGGAGGAGGCGTGTCATCCTCATGGAAGTTTGCTAATTGGACATGGTTACAGCTATTGGATGTGCCAATGCTAAAGTCGTGAGATGATGCAGGTAGGACAACTTTGGAATTCATAGGGGTTTGGTCTAATGCTGATTGGATAATAGAATGATTATCAATGACATAAAGAATTGCTGAAACATCTGCGCGTGCTCCTCCCGAAATTTGTTTATAAAACATCACTACAAGACGAATACTATTCATACTAATAAGTTCTCATTGACACCAATGTATTGCAAATAAAAAAAGGTTTGGTTTAACACCAAACATGAAGCATTTCAGACATATACAGATCATTTTAACCTGTTAAGGGTAATACAACACATTATTAACCTGGTTGGTTGGAATAAACATGGTACATAAGGAAACCTATGGCTATTATTTGAAAATATCAAATTTGCCTTGGTTCTAACATTTAAGAGATTGTCTTTCTGCAGTCTTTCATTAATTGCCAGAGATCTCTTTGTCTCTGGAATTTGTCCATCTGGCAGGATGTATAATGTCCCGAGGGCACACACATGGCCACAAAATCACATGATCGGTCGTTCAAAAGTCTCGTGCAAGCAATTTCCTGAAAGCCCAATTGTTTAGCTGTTGATCATCTACAAAAATTGCAGCCGCATCTGTCCATCTGGGCCAGAGTATTGGGGGAAGAGAGCCAAATGAATTGGCCCACTGTTATGTGATGGTATAAGCCCTGGAGCGAGTTCGATGAATGAGAGACAATGTGGTTGCCCCAAGATTCCAAGTCTAATTCGAACTGGTTTTGGATCAGTGAGTCCCTTCACAACGCTTCAGACGACTGTTCTAGAGCCTACAGCTAATCAATCTGTCAGATTCTGGAGTGCATTACAGGTCTAAAGAACATTATAAATGATAAATGATCTTAAATAAAACAAATACATTTATAGAGATGGTATATAAGTATATAATTTCACTCACCTGGGAAACAAAGGTCATGTGATTTTACAATTAAGTGCACACAGCATGCCATATCATCTGATAATTGTAAGAAATAATTCCAAAAGGCAACTGACTGTGTAAAGCCGCATAAAACAACACAAAATACGATGAATATGCCAAGATCAGCGGCTAATCAGCTGAGGTGAAGTGACGGCGACCAGCGAGAGCTAGCTGTTACTCAAGTGGCCACGCCCTTAATTATGCAAACTTAATATAACCTACTATAAAGGAAATGGATGAGTTATAAAAAAATTTACCCCCTCACAGTTGTCACGAAGGGTAATATTAGCTATATGAACCAAAATCGTTTTTTGTACCAGGCTGTAAACACCTTTTTTTCTCCTGTAAAGTTGGCCATTTTAACAGTGGGCTCAATAGAAATTTCCTCTATTATGGAGCCAGGATTATTGGAATTTCAATGAATTGCAGTTTTAGTTACTTCCGTATGGGCTTCCCGAGGGAGAGCGGGAGGTTGCCGCTTGGTCCCCACGTGGAGGATGACAGCTTCGATGCTCTCGCAAGTGCTCAGGATAGTGAATACCTGGGCAGAAATATTCTTAACACGGGCACTGGGAAAGCAATAAGTGCTTACGTTGTTACCTATAGTGGAAGCAGAGCAGATGGAGTCACCAATGATAGCTACGTCGTGACGCATCTCGCAGAGAGGGGCGAAGCGGTTCTCCATGGAGATCTCAAACGCGGGACGTTCTGCCCCGAGACCTGGTATGCACCTTACGCGGCTGCACCCAGGGGCAGTGGCCGGTGGGTGCCAGAGTGAACAACCCCTTAACAAACAGTGCCCCCAGTGCACTGGGCCTGGACAGAGAAAAACGGCGGGTTGAGGTGGATGGACTGTTGAGGTTGTATCGCACACTTACCTCAGATGAGCGAGCCACAGCGCAAGGCACGGCGAGCAAGGCCCATTGTGCGCTTGCTTCATCTCCAGATCGCGGTCTGGTTCTCAACTGCCTCCAGCTCCAATTCCAATGCCTCCATCAATGCTTCTTAGCAATGGCGACAATGACGTCACTCCACTCCTCTTCATATGAAATTAAGAGATGAATATGCTACTAAAAAATTGGCTGAGGTGTTACAGTGGCCCTTAGGAAATAGGAAGAAGAAAGTCAAGCTTTTATTTCAAAATTATAGATATTTGTTAAACGATGATACCAGTGACACAATTACAGGGGACAACTGCTTTCATTAAATATTTTGTAATACGAATTTGGTATTTTCTTTTTTATGTTAATTACATCATATATTGGATTTTTATGAATACATTCTTAAATTTTCAATGGTACATAACTGTACCATTGAAAAGTTTTTAACTTCAACATAAAAGAAGTTAAACTTTAACTTCTTTTATTTAAGAAGTTAAATAAAAGAAGTTAAAGTTTTTAACTTCAGCTAGAAAAGTTTTTAACTTCAAAATAAAAAGCTTCCTTCTGTGGCTGTGGGGACAAACATTTTAGTGGTGCTTTGATTTTTACAAAAGTAATTTAACAACAATTATTGTTGCATAGATTACTCAGAATAGTGTAATTGTTCAGAAATGCAACTTTAAATTCAACTGGTGAGGGTGAGTGAAATATTAACGAAGCACATGCGAGAGGAAAGCATAGCAAAGCGTCACACAGCTTCGCTCACATACTCTGTTGAGTCTAAAATACACAATGCACTCTATCTATATACAATCTACAGTGGACACATGAACATCAAAGCTTTTAGAGATACTTTTGTGAATTGTGCTGCATGTATGAATTTAACTTTTTCTAAATGTGTTATTATTGAGACTGATCTGGTTCCATTACCAGAAGAATAACAAAATGTTGCTTGAGACCCTGAAAATTGGTTGAAATGTGTCTCACATTTGAAAATTTGTTATTGTAACTTGTATTACTAAGATCGTAACAATTGATATTACAAAAAATAACTTAAATTAGTAATGCAATAAATGATTGCAAAAAAATATATATTGTAATCACTTTACTTTTGTAATGCGTTACAACTAGTACTAACATGTGACAAAGCAACACAATGTGACACAACAGAAACATTTAAATACCAGCCATTGATTAAAATATCAGCCAATGAAATGGTAGATTATAATCAAATTATCTTTCATCTTTGCAACCAGTCATCCTGTGCCTGTTGAAAAACACCCCACAGCATTATGCTGCCACCACCATGCTTCGCTGTTGGGAATGTACTGGACAGGTTATAAGCAGTGTCTGGTTTTCTTCACACATACCACTTAGAATTGAGGCCAAAATTTTCTATTTTGGTCTCATCAGACCAGAGAATCTTATTTCTCACGTCTCTAACAAACTCCATGCGGTCTTTCATGTGTCTTGCTCTGTAAAGAGTAGCTTCCGTCGGGCCACTCTGCCATAAAGCCTCGACTGGTGGAGGACTGCAGTGATGTTTGACTTTCTACAACTTTCTCCCATCTCCTGACTGCATCTCTGGAACTCAGTCACAGTGATCTTTGAGTTCTTCTTTACCTCTCTCACCTCTTATCACTTCTCCCCCTCTTAGTGTGGCCAGATGACCTGCTCTAGGAAGGGTTCTGGTCATCCCAAATGTCTTCCATTTAAGGATTATGTAGGCAACTGTGCTCTTAGGAACCTTAAGTGCAGCAGAAATGTTTTGTAACCTTGGCCAGATCTGTGCTTTGCCACAGTTCTGTCTCTGAGCTCTTCAGGCACTTCCTTTGATCTCATCATTCTGATTTGTTCTGACATGCATTGAGCTGTAAGGTCTTACATAGATAGGTGTGTGGCTTTCCGAATCAAGTCCAATCAATATAATAAAACACAGCGGGACTTAAAGGTGCTGTATGTTAGTTTTTGACTCTTCTAAAGCATAAAAATACCATAATATGTGTGCATATATTTAAGAAACATCCCATTCGAACATACTTTTTTAACTGAAATACAATGCTGAAGTCAGATATTCTGCTTTGAAAATGGTTTTTCCGTGCTGAAACGCTGTCTTTGTTTAGGTAAATTTAACCTGCCCAATGATAGTTTAGCCAATTATATTTCAGCACCCCGGGTTGCCTTGTTGGAAAACATCGTATTTCATTCATTCAATCAGAAAGGCTTTAAAAGCATGCGTCCATGGCCGAAAATGCAACCTCTGGTGGACAGTATCAAACATCGAAATTAGACAGAAGTTCCACATGAGGTTATTATTTAGCAAATTATATAAATATTATGAACGTAAACATTAGGTCAGCAGGTTACATTATAACCGCGTGTCCTAAAAACACGCTTTGTGACAAGATACGCAGTAATGGCTGTTTGCAACAGACGAAACACGACATCAATTTAAATACAACCTTTTAAATACAAAATAAATCTGCAAAAATGTCAACAATGCTATGTTTTTCTGTCAATATGGGGTGCTGTGTGTACATAAAGGAAAAATTACATTAAATGATTTTTGCAAATGGCTCCAATATAACAAAGAGTGAAAATTTTCTGAATTTTCTGAAAAGGGGGTCAGAATACTTTATGTACCTACTGTATTTATTCTGTGACTGACTCACTGTTCTGACTTTCATTTTCAAACTATCTGCTAGTTATATTTTTTAAGGTCTAAGGGTGAACTGTCTGCTTCTGCTTTCAGTAGTATGGAAATAGAAATTTTGCGGGTCACTGTCACTGCTGGTTTCACTCTCATCAGCCTGCAACAAAACAGCTATAGCTCACATCTGCTTGAAGTTTGAATTAATTATCTATGCGAGCAGACAATGTGAGCAACCTAACACCTGGTTTCAAAAGCTAAAAGTATATGAACCTCTAACTTGTGATGATACCAGCATTTCATCCTTTTCTAACTTTTCACATTTTTTTCTTTTGCCAAGGCCAGGCTGCTATAGCCAGACATTTTGGTCACCCGTGCCAATGCCAAATGTCAGTTTCAATTGTGTAAGCAGCAAAAATCTTCGGCGGTGGACAATGTGAAACAACTTGATTTGTTGTCTGATTAGTCCTTCTTCACTGTATTTCTTACATTAAAGAGAGTTACAATGTGGAGAAGCCCCCAAAAAAAATACCACCCAGACTGTTGCATGCCCAGAGTGAAGCATGGGGGTGGAGCACTGATGGTTTGGGGTGTAATATCATGGCATTACCAAGGCCCAATACTTGTGCTAGATGTAAGTGTCACTGCCAAGAGTTACCTAACCTGGAATCTGAAATATATCAGGATGATAATGCACCAATACACACATCAAGACTGGTGAGGGGTTTAATGAACATGAATGTGAAGTTGAACATCTCCCATAGCCTCCACGGTGATCAGATCTAAACATTATTGAGCCACTTTGGGGTGTTTTGGAGGAGCCATGGAACATTTTCCTCATGTAGCATTACATAGTGACCTGACTCAAAATCCCTCTGTCATTCACAAGACTAAATGATGCTGTATTGGCTAAAAAGGAGGCCCTAAACCATACTAATGCATTATTGTTGTCTAAAACCAGGCGTTTCAGTTTCATCGTCCAACCCCTGTATCTGAAAGATAAAAATACAAAACTGTGGAAGGGCATCAAGGGCACGGCAGTTGAATCATTCAGGTCATATCTGGACACCTGGTTTAAAATCAATATTGGGGTGGGACTAAAATCGGTAAAGCAGCACTCAACTGATAGTGGAGTGATGATGCAACATTATTATTATTATTATTATTATTATTATTATTTACTGACTGAGTTTTCTTATCCTATGAGAAGACCCTTCTTTTTAATTCTCTATAATAGCATTTGATTTCCGATGACAGACCTGCCAAGCTGGGAGACTGCGCACAGTAGGAAGTATTTATGAAGTTGTTTTTTTTCTGTGGTGCATGGGGTTTATTGCACGACTTCTCCTGTGATGCTGTCAGGACTACCAATACAACCAAGCTGTTTATGTGTAGCAAGCATTTTTGTCAGGAAAGGTATATGAGATTTGAAGAATGGCGGACTTCATCTTTTGTTAGTTCAATACCATTAAGACACATTGCCCATGTTTAAAATTTTCAAGATTACTGGCAGGGGCAAATGGGTAAAACAGATAGGGCAAGGGACCTGCTGCACCGCTATCCATTATGTCTGCATTTAGACCCAGGGATTCAGCAGAAGAAAAGTCCTCCACCTCAGCACCTCAGTGTGTGTGTGCATAATTGTTTTGAAATATTTATGGATTGCATACACATTTATAGTGTTTATGTGTAACAGGTTATAAAATGCTTCCACTTGCTTTTCTTTCATGTACATGGCTCTTTAATTCTAAATGACCCCCCACTCTGTTCATTGGTTGGTGGCATGTTATAAACTAGTTCCGGACAGGTCATTACTATTCGTGCCAGTTAAGAGAGTGGTCGTGGTGAGTGCTCTTGTAAAATATATATTTTTGTTGATCTTTTTTTTTTCATTTACAATGTATCTTTTTTCTTTTTGACTACAACTTTAGAATTGTTAATATGCACCCTTCATTGCAGGATGCCATGTTAGACTGCTGGAACCAATCACTGTTTTTCAATCTGTTTACCAGGTACATGATTGAATAGTTACCACTATATTTCTGATTTCATGTTGTATGTTTACTTGATTACTATTCACGCAAGCCAAGATAGTGCTCATGGATGCCATGTTAGACTGCTGGAACTGATCATTGTTTGTTAATTAACCAGAATAAAGGCGTGATTTGGTGTCAGATCTGATCATTACTGTACACAACGCAAAAAAAAACCCAAAAAACTGAGTACTAACCGTTACATATATAATGATTATCTTTATAATTATATAACAAATTGTGGTTATGCACATATATTTTATATGGAACTGCGAATAATATCATATGTAACAGCTATGGCATAACAATTACTTTTAAATGGACAGGTTTATTTTCTTTGTATTAACTGTTGCATGGCATCATTGTGAAGTTTTATGTAAACATAACCTTTTTAGTTTTGATAGTTTTATTAAATTTAATTATCTTAAATTGGTTTTTAAATGCTTAAATAAACATGTTCTAATGCTGTTTTCTGATCTAATCAGAGGGGCATCAAACCTCTCATAGTCACATGGGCAACTGCTAATGGTGACTGTCTAGTGCCAAAGTGTAAGACCTCATTTGGTCAATCTGTTTTCTCTGTAAAGGGAGCCAAACTGTGGAATGATTTACCTGTTAGACTAAAATTAGAAAGTAATGTCAATATTTTTAGTAGCGTTTTTAAAAAGTGTTAAAAACAAAACTGCAGTTATAATAGTCTACTATTAGTTTGTTGGATCATGTCGCCTTTGCTTTTGACTTCAGTAATTTCATGTAAAGAATTATAATGTTATGTGTATATGTATTATTATATTTCCATTTTGTCAAGCCTCCTGTGGACAGGTGTTGTAAATAAGCAAGTTTGCTAAAACACTTAAACAAATGCATTTGGTTGTTCAGTGTAATTGCGACGTCCATGTCAAATAAATAAACAAATAAATAAATAAAAATGGTTCCCTTCCTTTCCCCCTGCTTTGCTGGCCTACCTTCTGCTTGCAGCAGCATCCACTGCCATCATGTTGCATTTTTTTTTTTTATTCTGAGGTAGACTTGAACTGACAGAGGGAAAATCAGCCTAACCCGAACCCCTAACATTAGTTATTTGTAAAGGAGAAATTTTAGGGAAAGTACAAAAACAAAGGTTTTTATAATTCTCTACATTCTAGTAAGGCAATGAGACCAGGTGGTATGACATGTTTTCTTTTAAAGACATTTTCTGAAGAGCTTTCTTAAAAAAACCACAGAGAATGGAATATTAAAGGTATTTTTCTTTTTAAATTTCTTTTTTCTTTTATTTTTTCTTATTCAATTCTGAATTAACTCTTTAACTGCATAACCATTGTTGTTGATAACCCCTATATATCTGTGTTGCATCAAGTGAGAAACAGGTATTTCTTGTATGTCTTGTTTTAAAGACCAATTTTAAAGACATTTCCTTTTTGGCATAAGGCAACATAATGTCTTCAAGTACAGTATTTAGATGTTTAAAGTAATCCATAAAACCTGGTAAATGATAAATAGGCCAAATGCCATCCTATATGAGAACTTTGCATCACAAATTATTTGTCTTCACAATAAACTGAGGCTTGAATTTAGATTGTCTGACATACAAACTGTAAAAAAAAAGCTGCTTTAATTTTTTTTTATTAAATTAACTTCTTATTACTTAATAATACAAGCATAAATATAAAAATAAGCTAAAGTATCATAAAAACAATTTACTATTTGTCTTATTTTTGTCAGTGTTGATGACCACACTGTAAAAAATAAATCTGTAAAATTTACAGTAAAAAACCGGCAGCTGTGGTTGCCAGTATTTAACCGTAAAAAATACTGTACAAACCGTAAAAGTAATTTCTCATTTTTATAGTAAACTACCGTATTTTATTAATTTATAAAGTTAATATGTCTGTATTTTAAATTAGCAACATCTACACATCTTTTGTTACACAGATAGACACGTTAACAATGCCATATGCAGGTGGTGATGAAAAAGTTCATAATGAACCAATGCTCATCACAAACAACTATTCCCACAAGCAGAAAAGTGTATCAGTGTAAAGAAGGTGCTCAGTGTCATTCACGCAGCTACTAAACATCAGTATGGTAACACGCATAAAATTAAAGTCATGAAATAAACATTGTTTATCAACATTAAATAATAACATAACTCACTAATATGCATTTTTACAGTTTTTTACAGTTGAAATCACAGCCATTTTTTACAGTGCACTTGATCAAAAAAAACTATTTTACTCTGCCCAATCGCTCAGTTTGGTCAGGTATTAAACTTCTTTTGTTTACAGAGGTTTAAGGCCACTGTGCTCACTGGAATCTTAAATGCTGTGATTGTGAACACGTTTATATTTGTGTAACTGTAGTCATATTTTATACCGTTTTAATTTAGAAATCACATCACATTCTGGAGAGGGCAGGATGGGACTAATCAATGAAATTTTAAAGACAAATCAATGAAACTTCAAATAAGTACACTTTAAAATAAAGGTTCGAGAGCTGTCACTGGGGTGGTACCTTTTTAAAAGGTACAAATTTGTACCTAAAAGGTCCATATTAATACCTCAAGGGTACATATTGGTACCCAAAAAGAACAAAAGTGTTCCTTTTAAAATTTGTAGGTACTACTATACTTTTGAGGTACCAATATGGACCCTTCAAGTACAAATGTGTACCTTTTGAAAAGGTACCACCCCAGTGACAGCTCTCGTACCTTTATTTCTAAGAGTGTACAAAAGTTTAAAAACGCTGTTTACAAATTGCCTTTCACTTTAAAGCACTTAAAAAATTAAATAAGGCTTTTATGGAAAAATCAATAAAAGTCATTCAATACTGTAAAACAGCAGCTTGTTAAGCTGGCTTTTACATTCTTATACACTATCAAAAATAATGAACTGTGTGTAGGTAAAGTGTGTTCACAGTCATATTGGAATGATAAAAACACAATTCTTTTTTTAAAAATTTCCTGATGTTAAAGATCCAAATCCCTCACATTTTGAGGCCCACCCCAACATGTTGGGGGAGAGTGTCAAGGAGGTGATCAATAACCCGATGGTCACTTTGTCTGAGCTCCAGCATTCTTCTGTGGAGAGAGGAGAACCTTTCATTGATCTTCATCAGCCTGATGTTGAGTTCTGACATCAACCCGATTTTCATTTCCAAACAAAATGCAAAGTCCCCATGAAGTTAGGGTTGAACGTCAATCAGACGTCATGTTGACATCCTGTGCCTGCTGGGTGTTTAAGGCCCTTTCGGTCATCATACAGTAAACATCTGTCATCTTCTCATCAGTGACATGCATCTAAACATGCTACATGCTCTGGGTCAATGCATGTAAAGATTTTGAACATCTTCAAGGACACCTTTAATACTTTCAAACAGTTTTGCTGCAAATATAAAGTGCACACGTCTTGAGGTAGTTCATTATGATGCGATTTACCTTCTACAGTATGTGTGATTTGATTAGACAGGAATCTCAGGACTGATTTTTCTAATTCCCATGGACAAGAAAAATAAAGTAGTTACTGCAGGATGAAAGAAAGTAGTTGAGTAAAAGTACAGATACTGCACTAGAAATGTACTCAAGGAAAAGTAAAAGTGCACATTTTTAAAACTACTTAGTAAATTACAATTCCTGAGAAAAACTACTTAATTACTGTAATTTGAATATTTAAATTAGTTACTTTACACCACTGTGTACGTGGATACATTAAATAATATATTAACCTAACTTATCTTTGCGCACAGCCAAAACACATTACCTGAGAACAAGATTATAGATTCAACAAGAAATAGATTCAAAAGACCAAAGTCAGGGAATATGTCGTTAGATAGAGACATCAAGATGAATTAAATATCATGTTTACCAAAATATAGTGAGATTAGATCCAGCGGTAGATCCTTTGATGAACAGTCCGATATGCACAGCTCTCATATGTGTAGATGTGCTCAAAGCACACTGCAGTGCATGCCAGAGTGTGTATGTGTGTGGTCATATGATGTGCGTTTCCAGTGGTGTAGTGTGGATGGAGAGTTGTTCAGAAACGCTAGATGAAACGCCAGTGTAGACGCGGATTGTTTTCATTCAGCAAATGCTGTTTTAAAATTAAAACTTATTAGTGTAAACAGGACCTAAAATTGAACTCTTTGGAGTGAATGCCAGGCGTTAAGTTTGAAAAAAAACCAGACACCACTCATCACCAGGCTAATACCATCCCTTCAGTGAAGCATGGTGGTGGCAGCATCATGCTGTGGGAATGTTTTTTAGCAGCAGGAACTAGAAGACTAGTCAGGATAGAGGGAAAGATGAATGCAGCAATGTACAGAGTCATTCTGAATGAAAACCTGCTACAGAGTGCTCTTGACCTCAGACTAGGGCGACGGTTCATCTTCTAGCAGGACAATGACCCAAAGCACAAGGCCAAAATATCAATAGAGTGGCTTCACAACAACTCAGTAAATGTCCTTGAGTGGCCCAGCCAGAGCCCAGACCTAAATCCTATTGAACATCTCTGAAGAGATCTGAAAATGGCTGTATACTGTCGCTTCCCATTCAGCCTGATAGAGCTTGACAGGTACTGTAAAGAGTAATGGGCAAATGTTCCCAAAGACAGGTGTGCCAAGCTTGTGGCATCATATTCTAAAAGACATGAGGCTATAATTGCTGCCAAAGGTGCATGTAAAAAAGTGTGTAGAAATAAATTTATTTAATCTATTTTGAAATAAGGCTGTAACATAAAAAAATGTGGAAAAAGTGAAGCGCTATGTATGCTTTCCGGATGCACTGTAGCTGTAACATATGAACAGTTATGTAACTAAGACAGTGAAACTGCCTTTGTTAGCATATGAGGCTACACACCGATGTACACACAGATGCAGAGTAAAAGCCATTCTTCTCGATCAACAGTTACCATTCCTCCTTATACCCTGAGCAAAGCATTGTCAAACATGAGTAAAAACCAACCCCCAAAACCAGCTAAACATGAAAGCAAAGTTGAGGAGATAAAGTGGCAGAGAAGTACATTAACATACTCTCCTTAGGCCATGACTTAACAATAGTAAATAGTGTATGGTAAAATGCACATGGTTACTGTAAGCAAATGGCAGAGATGTTTATTGGACCTGTGATAAACTCTGCCACACCAGGAGGGCCCGTCCTGTGCTTAGAATGTCTCTGTAGACCTTCATTAGCATGAAAGGAATAGTATATAATATTTTCCCAGCTTACGTGTGTGTGTGTGTATGTGTGTGTGTGTGTGTGTGTGTGTGTGTGTGTGTGTGTGTGTGTGAACATTGTAACGGCATTGTGTGTGACTCATTGCTGCAGAAAGGCTTGAATTAACTCCACAATAAATACATCAAATAATCATTGGGAAAGTTCTTACCCTGCTTAATTTGTGAATTGCGAGGTCCCGGAACAGATCAGCGGATGGGGAGGAGGGCGGTTGAGGAGGGGGATTGGTAAAATGTGGTGCCGGATCAGATTTTAGAGGTGCCAGATCTGGATCCGGCGTGTTCTGACACAAATTAAGCCCTGTCTGTCACTTTGCTGTTTATTTGATGCTGCAGGAGATGGAGACACACATCAGAACCATAGGGAGCCATCTCTGTGGCTTTGACAGGCATGTGGAAATGGTGGGCAGGGAGAACCCACTCATTTGCATTAAAGGCACAGGCAAGAAAAACAGCTACAATGTGCTCAGGGTATAATAGATAATCTGATGGGTATTTTGAGCTGAAATTTTAAAGAAACTTTCTGGAGACACAAAAGACTTGTATTGAATCTTGAAAAGGGGGTAAAAACAGGTGCCCTTTAAGTTAAATATAACCAAATACACCAGTTCATAAGGCTACTTTACATCAGAAATAATGGGGTATATGCACAGCTAGTGTTTTTCAGCCACCAAAAACCTTCCAGTGAAAAATTTATGTGACTATTTTCATTAACTTATTTTTAATCAAAAGACTATTTCATTATTTTTAATAAGGTTCATTTTACAGCATCGATTTTGTAATGTAATAAAAATATTTTCAGTTGAACAGACTTAAGCATTAATTTAGTTGTTCAAGCCAGGATAAGCAGGCTAGCACCAAAATTTCATAATTCATTCATTCATTTTCTTTTCGGCTTAGTCCCTTTATTACTTCGGGGTCGCCACAGCGACTGTGACACTTGCTGTGAGGCGACGTCACTGCCTACTGAAAAAACTGTCACCCACTGCGTTACCAAAACTTCATAATACTGTGGTAAAATAAATTTCCATATTTTAAAGGCATAGTGCGGAACAGTGATATTTAATTCAGCACTTCTTGTCCGGGCTGGTATCCACTTCATATCATATCTCAGTCAGGCAGTGAAGATCACTGATCTTTAAAGAAATCAGATCCTAAAATTCTGTGTGCATGTACCCCATTAATGTACCCTTTTCACATTTCACAAACTTAGAGCACAGTAATTGGGAGATTACTGTATATATATATATATATATATATATACAAACAAGTCATTGAGAGGACACAAAAGACAATTAACTTCCTTGTTCCTTATTGTAACAAAACACATTTTATAGCAGGCTTTTATCATTCATACAATGACCATCTCATGATTTTGCTTTCTTTACTTTAAAAATTATGCTATCACAGATAAATAAAATATTGTTTCCAGAAAAAAAAAGTGGCTAAAATTGCACAGAAAAAGGTTACACATATAACAAAAAAGAGGAACTAAAACGTGGCACTATTTTATACACAAAACAAATAAGTGAAATCCTGAGTTTTAAGACAACTATATTAGATGATAATGCAGTTTGTCTGTATTATTCATCATCATAAACGTTCCATGTTACAGTTACTTGTTGCCATCACCTCCTGAACTATTTACACTGTTAGGAAATCTTTATTCGTTGATGGTCACAGACATAGGATTGTCATATGCTGCAGCGTTCAGGTTATCTGCTTTTTTACGGCGCAGTTCAGGAGGAGGTCTGGGAGGTGGGTTTTGAGGAGGTTCTTTGATGCTCTCCCCAAGACGTTTTTGTGTCTCTTTGTGCAGTATAGGCTCCCAGTGCTCTCCATGAATAGCTGCCTATGATGCAAAAGTTCACAATCAAAAGCTGAATCTAATGTGAATAACATGGAGAAAAACATGGGAAGATTTGTTGAAACTTCGCAATAAAACATCTGTTCTGTTTAATGCAAAAAGAGAATGTAAGTGAATATTTCAAAGAATGGGCATATGACAAATTGTGACATCAAAGTTGTTTATGCCTCTACACTTTTATTTGTTTCACAGAAGAAATTTGAGTTTCAGACAATGAGTGGTGAAATAACAGAAGTTTCCTTTAGGGTGAACTGCAGTAGTTTGAAAGTGAACTGGGGTTTTTCTAAGAGGAAGTAAGTGTGCAGGAAGCAAACTGATCTTTTAGTTTACCCATCTTCATTTTGTTACAGTTACATTAATTGAGTCATCTTGCTTGCCTAATGTTCACATAAATAAGCATTGATTTATTTAGCATTTATTTGGATGAACTTACAGAGAGGTAGATCAAACTTGCCATTCCTAGACACACACATCCCAGAACTGTGGCTAACATGAACCCTCCAGGAACACAGAGCCTGCAACGTAAATCAGACACAAAGATAAGACACCATCTTATACTTTAAAAAAATGTTTTCAAAATCATCTTAGACAAAAAGAAGGACACGCATGACAAGGCGTGAATGAAGACTTACACAGCATGTAAGAACGCTCTGACGTAATAGTTTCTGGTCAGGGGTCCAAAAGATTTTACACACACTGTGAAGCAGTACTGACCACTGAAATCAAACAGAAAAACTTTCTTTTGAGTAATGCATGGTTCATAACACATAAGGAAGTTGTCACTATAAAAATGACTCAGTCTTTTTTTGGTAAAGAATAATTGGTGGTGTGTTGAAATCACCAGCCTGTACTTCCTGTAACTTAGGCTTTCATCAACACTTACCTTCTCTCAATACTGGTGCCTTTGCCCCGTTTGCTGCGTGGATATTCAAGCAAACACACAAACACACCAGCAGCACTATTACAGTTAAGGATTCTATGAATATACTGTTGTACTTTATTAAAAAAGGTACTTTACTTATTGAAGAACTGGAAGAGCATATTATGAAATAAAAAACAATCAATAGCTTGCAAGGATACATCCCGAAAGCTGCAAACTGCCAGCCTCTGAACTGACCAGCCACCCCAACGATTCCACCAGTCAGATAAACTTTAGAAAAAAAGATTTACATAACATTTCATTTACACAAGCCTGCATTTGATCTAAAATTATATATATATATATATA